>MU857149.1:0-26955 GCA_033296705.1 Chaetomidium leptoderma | reverse complement strand
GGAGGCTGCGCGATGCAATTTTTGATGTAATGAGCCTAGTGGGGTAGTCAAAAAACCTACGGGTGGGGTAGGTGCACTAAGAATCCGAGTTATTTCCCAGTTTGCGAGTGAGACCTCCATAGCATTAGACCTGGAGGCCATTTGACTCGATTGGGTTGCAAGTCACTTTCGGCCCGCCCATAAACCTGCAACATGGTAGATCCTTCTTGCGGCCCAGAGTTCCACACTGGCCGGGACTCCGAACCAACAACAAGGAAGCCAACCACGCCCAGGCGGCCCAGCAGCAGGGGGTTCTTGGCCCGACTCGGAAACGGGCAACTCGAAGTTCATATTAGACGTTTCGTCGCGCTACTCCGTACTTTGTACGCACCTTATTTTGAGTGAAATGGTTGACAGAGGACTTGGAAGGAGGGCAAGCTGCGGTTCACACCCTCTGAGCGCCATGATGCTGACAAATCCTTTGACGGGGACCGGGGGATAGAACTGGGTAGGTAACCTCAAGTTTCCACCATCATCATCCGTGTCAGTTTTGTTCAGATCTTTTCTTTGGCTTCATATTTCTTCCATTGAACAACAAAAAAAGAGTAAAATAACAAACGAAGAGGTATCCTCAGAGGCTCAGACTCAAGCAAACAAAATCCAGACAAATAACGCTAAACCAGCAAAAAAACAAAGAAAAGGAAACGCAAGCCCCCAGACCCAACCCTACATCTCATCCTCGAAGAACTTGATCAGCGTCCGGGCGCCACTAACACCGAGCCCCATGAAGGGATAGCAAATATAGACCAGATCATTCCTCGTCCCAAACTTCTCCCGAAACTCGCTCTTCTGCACCAGCTTCAGCTGCTGCGCAACCGTCTTGTACGTCTTGGACAGGATGCGGGCCCTGATGCCGTCGAGATTCCCGCCCGTGACCATCTCCGGGAGGGCGCCAGCACCAAACGTGACATTCTGCACGCCCGCCTTGGCAAGGGTCTGGATCGCGGCCGAGATGAGCGCCTCGATGGTGCCGCTCGGCGAGCCGGGGAAGTCGAGAGCAAACTTGATCTGGTAGCCGTTGGCGGGCGACAGACGATGCAGCACGCAGAGGGCCGCGATCTCGCCCTCCTTGGTCTCGGCCCAGAGATAGCGGCGGTGCTCCACGTCGATCCACGGGCGGACCTCGGTGATGTGCACCTGCTTGCTGCCCTTGCGGTTGTTCTTCCACTCGTCGATTTTCTGGTCGCAGCGGTCGCGGAGTTCTTTCGACATGGGCTGGTCAATGGGCTGTTCGTGGATGGTCACGCCGGCGTCCTCAGCCTGCCGTTCCTTCTTGGCCACCTTTTTGGCCGACCCGATGGGCACGCGCTCTTCTGCCACGCAGCTGAGGCTTCGCCAGCCAAGTTTGGAGCCGAGGATCTCCTCGACTTCGGGACCGACGAGCAGCCAGAGCGGACGGAGGTCCTTTTGCGTGCGCATGTGTTTGAGGAAGGCTCGGACCACAGACTGGTATTGGTGTGCATCGCAGAGCGGGTTGCCCATGACAAGCGCATAGCCGCTCTCTTCTGCGTAACCCACGGCGGCGCCAGTGGCGTCGTGCCGCCAGACCTTGTAGCGGTCATCGAGCCAAGATGTGTTGGTGGCATCGCCATAGTTGGCGATCAGTTTCTCAACTGCGGGCAGCTCCAGGTTGGGGTAACCGTGTTCAAAATCGTAGCCGTACCGGATTGTGTCGGCCTCAGGATGCGGTAGCCGCACGACGACTTCCTTATGCTCCTGAAGAGACTTGGGGTCGCGGGGAAAGAGCGAGGCGTTGCGGATATCACCCAGGTTCAGCATCAGGAAGAGAATCCGTTCCAAGCCGATTCCGCATCCAGCGTGTGGGAGAACACCAAACTCAAACCCTTGCATGTATTCTTCCACGCCGCTGGGCTCGACACCAGCTTTTTTCATCCGCTCGATCAAAAGCTCAGGCTTGTGAATGCGCTGGCCGCCGGTTGTGATTTCCTGGCCGCGAAGGAAGATGTCAAACGAATTGGTGAACCTCGGGTCTTTGGGGTCTAGGAAAGTGTAGAATGGGCGTGCGGACGCGGGGAACTTGTCGATGATGTAGTAGTCGGTCTTGTACTTCTCCTTGACCAGCTCGCCAATCCGGATTTCGGCGCGCGTGCTGAGGTCCTCAAACTCGGAGGCCTTATGATTGTGGTCATCGGTCCAGCCTGATGAATTTAGGAGCGCAACGGCCTCCTTGAAGGTCAAGACCGGAGTCTGTTCCAGCCAGACGAGATCCTCGTGGGGGAACCGTGTCTTGACGATGTCAATTTCTCTTCGGCATCGGCGGTAGACGCCCGTGAAGATGCTCTTCATGACCTCGTCAATGATGCGCAGTGCCTCGTGGTAGTGGCTGTTGATGGACATTTCCAGGTCCATGCCTGTGTACTCGGTCAAATGACGGTGGGTGTTGCTATCCTCGGCACGGAAGACGGGGCCAATTTCGAAGACACGGCCAAAATCAGCCGAGATGCTCATCTGCTTGCAGAGCTGAGGACTCTGGGCGAGGAAGGCCGTGCGGTCAAAGTAGTTCACTCTGAAGACCTCGGCTCCCGACTCGGTTGCGCCGGGCATGAGCTTGGGGGTATGGATCTCAATGAAGTCGTGGCCTTCGAGAACCGCGCGGAAGATACTGCAGACGGCAGCGTTGATGCGAAAGATGGACTGCGCAGTTGGTGTCCGTAGGTAGGCGATGCGATTCGAAACGCGGACTCTGGTCGAGGCCATGGCCTCCATCTGGTGCGACTCCGGGTCCTCCTCGGCACGGTCTATGGTGAAGACGTCCATGGGCAGATGCTCCTTTACTGGAACCACCACGTGCATGGCGTCAATCCTGACCTCGAGGTCGCGGACGGAGCAGCCTTTGATCTCCTCGGGTGGTCTTTGTAACATTCCCTCGACGTGAACGAAGCCTTCAATGGTGACATGCTGAGCCCAACGAACAAAGTTCTCCGAGACCTCGCCCTCGCGATATGCCAACACGCCCTGGACGAGCTCGATCTGGTCGCGGAAGATGACGAAGGCAAGTTTGGAGCTCATGCACCGCACATGGTGGACTCGGGCGATGAAGCTGACTGACGTGCCTGCATTGTTGGGATCTGCGGCCAGTTTCTGAATCGACTCGGTCTTTGCAAGGGCGTCGCCGGTCTTGGTGCCGTATCGGGCCGCGATTTGGGGCGGATCCTCTTGGTGTGCCCTCTCCTCCTCGTCCTCTCGCCGTTGCTGGAAGGAACGTCTCTCATTTTCGCGCTTGTCCTCCTTGGCGCGCAGCTCTTGCACCCTCTTCAACCGTTTCTCGTGTTGCGGGTCGTCGTCGAGGGCGGCAATGTTGCCAATGTGGGGTTTTGTCATGTGGTTCTTAGCCGAAGAGTGCCCGATGAAGCGGTTGAGCGCCAGAATCGGCTTCTTCAACACCCCGCTCGGCGACATGGTTGCTGGCCGAGGTGGAAATCGGAGGGGTTCTCGTTGCGGTGTTGTTGTTGTTCTTGGGTACCGAAGCTCGGGTTCACAGATGCGATGGCTCGTGTATTAACTGAGTGCAGGCAGTCGAGGTAATTGTTTCGATGTCAGCTTTGTGGCCCGCGGGCCTGGTGATTGAGGACTTTCGAGTTGGAGACAAATTGGTGAGATGTAATGTGTTGATGTGGAAGGAAGGACGCCGAGGGATAAAAGCCAAGCAGGAACCCTCATGGAACGGGCCGTACTTACAGGTATGGAAGTTTTTTTTTGGCCACGCGACTTTGCTGGCCCTGGGAACAACCGTACTTGTTGCCTCATGCATCCGATCTTTCCATGGAGGGCCCTGCGGCGGTCAGGCACGGCATACAAACAAGGAAGGGACTGGGCAACTGGCGCTTCAAAATTAGTAGCCAGGGCCAGGGACAGGCACGCCCCTCCCCTATTGGGACCAGTTCTGTGGCCGATGTGTCATCGATCTGTTTTGCTGTGGTTTTGGTTGTCGGGATGTTTTGCGAACGTGAAGGAAATGACGAAAATGACGTCATAGACCGGCGAAAACGCTCCGGCCGTTGCGATATCTGCATATCCCCTGTTGATGCCCTAATGCCCATCTTTGAAACCCGCTGCATCGCCAATGACATCAATGGTCGGCTCCAGCTTGGAACCCTTGTTGATCGGCTGCAAACTCGGAAGTCATTCACAACATCACTTCTTCTCGAATTTTCCTTCCTTTTCTCCCTTCCCTGAAATAAAAGAGTATTCCTCGTCCATCCTTCCAAAATGTCCAAGGTAATACCCACAGTCGACGGCATCCCGGTGGTCTCACTCTCGACCCCGCGGCAGCCCACAGAAGCGGAATCCAGGCCGCTCGAGACGGCCCATGATGCGGTAGGCCCGACCCCGTCCCGGTGGTGGCTTCGCACGTCGGCCACTTGGTGGAGGTCACTGCAATACGTGGGTATGACACTTCACTTTGTAGCTTCCGAGCGGCCTCCGAGCCCTTCCTTCACCAAGACCATCCGGTCGACGATATCCAAAACCAAGGGCGAATTCACGTTACAGTTTTACACCCCCAAGGAGTACAAGAGAGCCGCCAAAACGGG
Source organism: Chaetomidium leptoderma (assembly GCA_033296705.1). Lineage (NCBI taxonomy): Eukaryota > Fungi > Ascomycota > Sordariomycetes > Sordariales > Chaetomiaceae > Chaetomidium > Chaetomidium leptoderma. The sequence continues at coordinate 22,363 of MU857149.1, read as the reverse complement.
CAGTAAATTCCCCGCCGTCGTCAATTTCCATGGAGGTGGCTTCACCATCGGCAATGCCACCGACGACGCACGCTTCGCCCGCTTCGTTGTCGAGAAGTGCAACGCCGTCTTTGTCAGCGTCGACTACCGCCTGAGCCCGGAAAACCCGTTCCCCGTGGCCGTCGAAGATGCAGCAGACGCCCTGCTCTATTTGATCCAGTCTGGCCCCAACCTCCACATCGACCCCTTCAAGCTCGCCATATCCGGCTTCTCCGCGGGCGGCAACCTCGCCATCACCTCCACGCTCTGTCTAGCAGACCATCTCAAAACACTCAGGCAATCCGGCAACCAGATCCCGAAACACCGCATCCGCGCCGTGGCCAGTTGGTACCCCGTCACAGATTACACACAGCCACGCGCCGCCAAGCGAGCCGCCTCGGTGCGGCCAGACCAAACCCTCCCGGACACGCTGACCTCGCTCTTCGACGCGTCCTACCTCCAACCCGCCACCCTAAAACTCGCAAACCCCCATATATCACCCAGCAAGGCTACCGACGAGCAGCTGGCCACCGCCATGCCGGAGATGCTGATCCTCTACACCTGTGAGTGGGACATGCTGATGCGAGAGGGCGACGAGTTTGCCAAGCGGGTAGGGAGGGAGCCTATCGGCAGGGATGTGCGGTACAAGATGGTCAAGGGCGTGCCGCATGCGTGGGACAAGTCGCCGGATCCGACGAAGCCGGCCGAGTTTTCCGAGGAGCTGTATGAAGAGTGTTGTGGGCATTTGAGCGAGGCGTTTGCGAAGCCGTGATACCTTACTTTGTGGTCGGGCTGGGCGTTGGAGGCCGCAGAAGCCAGGGACTGCGGTGGGAGTGTTGATGCCGTTTTGCGGTACAACCTACACCATTACGCTAAGACAATGGGAGAATAAGTCTCGATGGTCCCGCTACCAACTATGTACCATGCCAAACTAAATGAACAAACCGAACCAAGTCAAACCAAACCAAACCCAGGCCCAACTCCAAAAAGTCTGACAAATGGCGATATTTGACTTGAGTTGACTGATTTGCCAAGATCCCAGGTTAGATGTGGCCATGCAAAAAACCTGAAGCCTCCCAAAGCCATGGTTCGAGCCACACATAAGCCCCTGAGCCGCGGCCAAGGCCCTGTTTTGTCGATTCCCGCGATGTCTACCGAGTACAAGAGCGTGTTTAGTCGTGCTAAGTGTACCTTGAAACATCAACGACATCGCCTGTATGCCGAATCTATCAACATCCTTGAATGCCTCAAGAAGTGGGTGTAAAAACAGGGGAGGGCCAGGTGTGTCAGTCAGTTATCCCTACAAGAACAATCGCTTGGAGATTGCAAGGCTTTCCGCATGTTTGGGGGTCAAGAAACCCTGCAAGTGTCGACGCCCATGTGTTGGTTGTGATTGGAGCGTTTCAAGTTCTCGCCTGGCAACCCGCCTCGGCTCTCGATCTCCCGAAGGACAAGGTTATGAAGTACCAAAATGTGGCTGAGATCGCGCCTCAATCATTTCCACAGTGTCAACGGTCGACTTGGCTCTTATACACAGTTCATAGCATTAGGATAGACGGGGACAACAAAGTCGTCTCAAAATCAGAATTAGGCCGTTGGTCTACATACCGTACTAATTTAAATCGTTATCAAATAAGAACACGCTGTGGTCAAGGTCTCCGCTTTCACAACGCACCGCCCGCCCAAGCATCGAACCACCTGACGGCCTGGTAAAAAGCGGTTTCCTTGCCGAACTTCTGCCTCGGGTCGGAAACATTGCCTCGCACGCCGAACCCGTGCGAGGTGCCGCCGTACAAGTTGAATTGATACGGCTGAGTGGTGTCGGCTAGCATAGCCTCCATCTGGGGACGTCGCTCGGGCAATAGCATTGCGTCGGTTTCTAGGTCGGACATGTCAGCAGCAGGAACCTTCTTGGAGAAGCAACTAGGAGGGCCTGGGGTAGTGCGAAGGAAAGAACAATGAAGCTTTTAAACTTACCAGCAGCAGCAACACTAATCGGGCGAGTGATAGCCATAATTTCAGAGTCCTCGAGTAGACTGGGGTGAGCGGCAAAGCCGGCGTCGACGCCCTTGCCAGCTGCGAGCATGCGGAACGCGTACCGGCCACCATAGCAGTAACCCGTCGTAGCAATCTTGTCGACACCCGTCGTCCGCAGGTACGCCACTGCCGTGGCGAGGATGGGATCCGTGGCGCTGGGTCCGTGAGCGAGAGTGAACTCGGTCGCGTTAAAGCCGGGGGTGTCGAAGTCCATGGGGGCTGGCTCGCCGTTGAACATGTCCGGGGCAACGACTAGGAAGCCCGCGCGTGCGAACGAGTCGGCTAGGCTGTGGTGTGGTTGTTCAGCCGCTCTGTCCTTTTGATGATATTGCTAGAAAGTATAGCACACGTTCACACTTACAGCTTATTTTGGGCGAGCTGGATGCCAAACACGTCTGTGAGATACAAGACGCCCACCTTGGGCTTCTTGCAGTCTGGCTTGGAGATGTACAAGTTCACTATGAAACCCAGCAGTCCGTGTTAGTGTGGGCTGCCCCGGTTCTTCGCAGCTCGGCGAGGCTGAACGAAACAGGGCATCAACTGACCTCCATTGTACATCTTTTCCTTGCCCACCGGCTCGCCAGTGTGAGCGATGATTTGTGGCTGATCCCCATAAGAGCATGTTTTGGCACAAGCAACCGAGGCGAGCGAGCCTGCGCTCCAGAGGAGCAGACTAGTCAGGGATGTTCGCATCTTGACTGTGGATCGAGGAGAGTGCTAAGAGAAGGATGATATTTGCCTGGTGACTTGGGAAGAAATCACTCTCTTGAGGAAAAGTCGCAGTCATTCATCGAGGTGGGGGACCGACAACTATAAGCCGGTCCCGGTTGGGGGTGACTTGGGTCATTCTTACCAGGTTTCTCGTCGTCGCCATGAGCTAGGGCGGTTTGGAGAGCAGCGTTGCAATATTCTGTCCCGCCAAGAACATAAACGTGTTGGCGGATGCGACGGCCTCCACTCCGCGGCGCGGGGTTTAGAGCCAACAAACACGGGTGAAGCCCCTCTTTGAGCTCTCACCCCCTGTCCCCTGTCGATTGTTGAAGCTTTCGGGGAACTAGGCGAGGCAAGCTAGTACCGGTTCTAGTAACTTGGACCGCACTATCAATCCCACTCTTCAGTAGTGAGATGGGGGTTCGAGTTGCTGCTGTGCATTGATTCGAAGCGGGTGAAAAGATTTCCAGAAGCAGGTCAGCATGCAGGTGACTTGCCACATATTTTCGAAGTGCAGCAAACCTAACTCGAAAAAGTTTGCGGGTTGGGTGTGCTCGCTCGGACCCACTCGGCTAGGCACTCCAGCCGCACTCGCCGAGATTGCACCACACAACTGAAGGCGGCCCGTTGACCGGTCCGTCACAAATTAGTGAGATCCCGTCGAGTTTGGAGTTCCTCGGCTGCTCCTGTCGAACGTAAAGTTATGGGGCCCTCCACCCTCTCCATCATCGGATGCTCGTCGATTCCTCCCTGAGGCCCCTCTCGGTCCTAGGCTAGCTTGGGTACTTTCACGTATTCTCGTAAAAACACCACTGGCTACAAGCTTGCCAATATCCGGTAATCAATCATGGCCGCGCAATCGCTCCCTCCGCCTCCGCCTCCGCCCAGTGCCAACGCGTACCCGCTCGCCCCCGTTGGCACGTTTCTCGGCATCGCGTGCATCACAACTGGACTGCGCATCTACTGGCGGATAAGGCCAACATGGCGTATCGGTCCCGACGACTACACGCTTCTTTTTGCCCTGGTAAGGACCCACCCCTTCCCGGAGCTAAGCTTTGTACCTAGCGCGTTCAGTCGACTTGGGTTCCATGCAAGACCCTCAGGGCCCGCCCAGCATCTTTTTTTTTTGTTTCATTGAACAGTCCATGAGACTTGGCTACCCATGAGTGTGACTGACACGTCTTGGCAGGTTGTTACCATCGCCTGGTACGGAATCGACGTGGCAATGTACTATTATGGCCGGGCGCTCGAGGGCTTCACCCCGGACCCTTGGACCATGGGCCCGTTGATCGTCGCGGACGGGGTGCTCTGGGTGTGGGGCCTCAACGTGATCCGTATCTCGGCTGCCCTGCTGCTTCTCCGACTCAAAAACTCGCGGCCGTGGAAGCTGGCGCTATGGACTGTCATTGGCGTCCAGACGTGTATGCTCATCGTTGGCACCACGATGCATCTCGTCATGTGCCAGCCTATCTCGGCGAGGTGGGCGCCTACGCCCACCGCAAAATGCATCGGTGTGCCGTACTTCATGACCTACGGCTATATCTATAGCGGTGAGTTTACTTCCCGGCGGAGGCGTGTTGATGGCCATTTCTTCTAGGCCAAGTTTATACGCCGCAAACTCATCTCGAAAAGGTTTCACCATAGCGTCCGACTTCATCCTCTCGCTGCTGCCCGTCACCTTTATCCGCACCCTCCGCCGGCCTTTCCACGAAAAGTTCCTCATTGGCTGTCTCATGACCGCCGGAATGGCCGCCACAGGTATCGCCATCGCGCGCTTGCTCCTGATCATGGGCTACCTGGGCAAAGGGGGCCCCGGGATAAACGTCCTACAGGACTTCCTCTGGGGCATGGAGCTGACCATCGGCGTGCTGGCGACCTCCATCCCGACCCTCAAGGCGCCCATGCACCACCTGTTGATCTCGTGGGGCGTGCTACGCTCTGAATCCGACAGCGACGTGTCGCCTGACAGCTTCGTCGACGACCTCACGAACGGGTCGCGCGTTAATCGACACCACCAGATGGGGCAGTGGGATTCAGTAGTGCGCGAGCTAGCTCCCCAGATCTTGGAGGAGTCGGGAAGCTCGTACGAGAAAAGCTCATCTCTCAAACGAGCAGGGCGCTGACGTTGTGGCGTTCCGTCTCACGAATCATGCGTGACGAGTCCTGGGTCCATGACTAGGTTCAAGTTACCTGTGACTTTCATGCTGCGACTTATATCCAGTAATGATAATCCATAATAATCTATACATTGAGGTTGTCTGTGGTGTTGATAGTGCATCTAATAGTGTCTTCGCCAGCCGGTGCTCATCGTTCAATGAAGGTTCCAGTTGTGTTTCCATGCTAGAGCAGGCTCCCGTCTAACGTGGTTGGGTCACCCGCGCCTCCGATTCTTTGCATTCTGCTAAGACATCCGGCCCGTGGCTGAGAAGCAATTCGACCCCGTTGTTGTAACCGGGACCGTTTGTTACGGAGAGTCCGGTTTGAATCATTGAACCGGCAACCTGAGCTGCACCCACGATGACGTGGACCGCAGCCAAGAACAGTATTACGCTGCAGAATTGGAAAATACGATAATCCACATTCGGTTGAAGCAACCAGCCGTCCACGATCAAGCTGCGGCTGACTTTGATTCTGCAGGCTGGACGCCACGGCGCTTAGGTATTATTTAGGTACCTGACTGGAAACACTTAGGTACCTAGTGACCATATTTGGTCCACGCCCACATAGATTTGGGAACGCAACCCCGCTTCGCAGCCGTCTCTCAGGCTGACTGCGACTTCCAGACCCAGCAAACACTGCTCTCGCGCCGTCCCCAGAGGAGATGAATTGTGAAACATGCCGCTCACCATGTCGGTCACCGGCGTCCTTCAACTGCTGGCCGGGGCTTGGTTCATCGCCGGCGCGGCCGGGGAGGGCTTTGGTGGAGATGACTTTGCCAATAATCTGTTTTCGGACCTCGCACCGTACGTGTCGCGTTCTGTTTACAACTCTACGTTTCGGGGAGACCCTTTTGCTAACGGGTATATCCCCTAAACAGCATCCTTTCGTTGTTTGGCGAGAGGGTGACGATGCAATTCATGAGCCAGAGCATGGGATGGGCCGACAACGTCATTTTGGCAATGGTGCCGTTAGGCATCATCACAGCCGTCGTCAGCACTATCCGCGTCGGAGGCCCGACCTGGCTCAAGGCTCTCATCGGGAGGGCGTGGGAGAGTCGCGCAATTGTTGAGTCGGAACTGATGTCGTCCACCTCGAATGAGGTTTGCGAGCTCTGGAACGGCCAGCAGATTGTCAGAGTCATGGGCGAGGGTCAAATCCGGGAGTTCATTATCCTCGTCGCTGATGCGTCGGACGGGACTGCTCCTGGCGAAACACGACCCGACACCGACATCCCGGCCCCAACTGCAGTCACAGAAAATATGAACGCAGCACCAGCAGTTGGGACGGAGTCAGAGAGCGAAGGCATCGCCAACAGTGCAGCTGATGGCGGTGAAGGTTCAGACCGCACTCCAAGTGCTACCAGCGAATACGCCGAGGATTCCGAGGGCACGCAAGACACCAGCGAAGACACCGAGGATTCCGATAGCACACAAGATTCTAGTGAGACTGCCGAGAACTCCAATGGCACACTAAGTGTGAATGGGAAGCCTGGGGACTTGAGCAACGATACAGCGGCAAACCTCGAGTTTATGGAGCTGAGAGACGACGATAAAAAGAAGCACCTCGCCGAGTACAGTAAGCAGATCCTGGCTACCTAAACAAGCAGTTGTGAAAACCCACAAGCTTACCTCGCCGTTCGTCACGCATAGGACCGAGCGCTTGGGATGTCATTTTGGGTCGTTCCTCGCCTCATCGCGAAGGCTTTTTCACCAAATACGGCATCCCCGCCCTCTTCAGGTCTCGTAAACGAGCCAAGGCGACAGACATCGAGAAAGCCACCCCAGTCGGGGATTCGCACATGGCCATTGAACAACCGGAAAATAAAGTCCCGGGCTCGAAATCGCCAAGACGCCCAGTCGCGGTCGTTCGCAACACGGTGGTCCACACCCCGAATATCTCGCTAAATATTCGAAATAAATCAACTAGCCGAGAGGCATATGTGGTTGCCGTATTTGGCACGTTTCTTCAGAGCTGCCTGCTCGTCTATGCTGGCCTGACGGCTACATATCTCAGCGACAACGCCCAGCTCCAGGAGAACCCACCAGCCGGTTACGCCTTTCCTTGCATCGCAGCGGGCACCTTGATGGTAGTGTCGGGTATGTTGGTTTGCGGCCATGTTGTGGAAGGCAGCACCTCGGAAAGAAGATACCGTCCGGCGGATGGAAAAGAGGCTCGAGTGGTCTGGCTGCAGCGGTCCGGGATTGTCAACGATCAGTCGTTTGAGTCGTTTGCCATTTTCCCAACCAAGGCTCAAGCCGTGATAACAACTTCGCAGAGGACAAGGCAGGGGCGAAACTCGACGTCTCAAGAGCCGTCTGTGGGGATAACCGTGGAGATGTCGACTATGGTGGCTGCGGCAATCACTATCTGCGGTTTCGTCGTCCAATTTGTGGGACTGCGTGGGATAAACTGGACGGTGTCAATCGCTCAACTTGCCGCGACTCTTCTCATGGCCGTTCTCAGATCTTTGGTTCGTCGCAACCTCGCGGAGCGCCCCAACGCCCAGCCACTGCCTCTGGGGCACGAACTGGACTGGTTGGCAATGACGCTTGCCAACCCTTCGAATGCTGCCTGGCTTCACCCCGACAAGCATGGAGGGGATGACGAGAGGCGTGATAAATATAGCAGACCCTGGACGAACCACGATAGTCACGGTTGGGATTATCGAATCATCCCTGTCGAAAAGCCCAAGAACACCGCCGCACCTGGTGACCACACTGACGCTCGCAACTCGAGAGCTCACCAAGCGATGTTGATGAGACGAGACCTCGGTGCACTGGCAAAGTGGCGAGGGCCTGCGTCGGCAGAGGCCGTTGCTCTAGCTCGTGCAATCGAGATGGTCATGGACACCCTAGTCGGCCCTGAACGTGGTACCGATATCCTCACCTGGCATCTCACGTCCTCGAGTTGCGGCGTTCACGAGCCCGTGACGTTCCGTGCAGTCCGTGAATCCCGGTCGCGGGGATTATGGAAAGCTTCCCCCGACGAGATCGAAGCTGCTCTTTCGCTTTGGTTATACTCTGTTTGCCACCGGGAGAAAAACCAAGAGGAGACTGCGTATGGCTCAGGAAGCTGGCTGGGAGGTGCCACTTGGCCACAAAGCAAGCGAGCACCGGGCAAAAGAAGCCTCATACTTCTGGGCTCGCTTGATGCGAGGATCCTAGAACGAGACCTGGGTTGGTGGTTGCCTGACAGCAGCTTTACGAAGGTACTGGAGCTCTCCGAAAAAAGCAAATCGCATAACATGGACTATGTTGTCGATGCCCCCCTGGAGGTCGAGGCGCATCGCGTGGTTGGGTTTGCACAGAACGCCATCGACGATCCTCCTACGGACATCGACGTGTGTTTGTACCGGACCCAGCGCCAAGTGGGCTACACAAAACATGACATAGACAGGCAATCAACCCTGGCGGTAGACGCACACAGCGACCTCAAGACACTGTACGCCCACCACATATTCTCCGCCTTCATGTGGGCCGTGGCAGCGGCGATAGCAGAGAGTGAAGACGTGTTGGGGGCTCATATCCTTGGAGAAGCAGAAATACGAACATTCCTCGCCCGTACGGGGCCACACCAACACGCTTCCTGGGATACGGACACATTCCGCAACGAAAAGCTCTCCGCCCTGGTCCGAGATATCGAAACCACTGGACTTGGCTCCGTCGACGACATCTACTTTGGGATCCTCCCGCCGCTGAGCGCCTGGAATTTGTTGCCGCCCGTTCATGCTATTCTCAAACGCGGCTTGGAACTCGGGCATGAGCTCGAGCAGCGACGCGGCTGGAGGGGAGCCGGCTCCACATACGTACGGCTCTTGAAGAGGACCGCCTTGTTCCCGCGGGACAACAGCACTGACATAGCATCCGAGGCCACCGTGCTCGTGATGGAGTTTCTCAGAGTGCTTACCGAGACAGCCAAGTTGTGGCAGAGCCAACTCTTTGACGACATGGAGATATCGGAGCTTCTCATGTTTACGAAATGGGTCAAGGCCCGAGCGGCAGCGTACAACGATCCTGCCATCTTCCCCCGGCTGATGGGTTTGTACGAACGGCAGGGTCGCGCCTGGAAATGCGACCTATTAGTAGGGGACAATGCATCCTACCCTGCTATAAAGCCTCCCGAGTTCGGCTTCCATGCCCTTCACCAAGCCGCTTGCGATGACGACATTGACGAGGCCGACGCTCGGGACATGTCGTACCCCAACCCCAAGGCGGGCCTCGATGCGCAGGACTTTCTCGGCTGGACGGCGATACACTACGCAGTCGCTTGTGGCTCGGACAGTGCATTCGACTCCTTGCTGAAGCTCCGGGCCGATGTCAACGCCCAAGACGTCCGCCGGCGAACGCCGCTCCACTATGCGTACCGCCAGGACGACGAGCAGGTTGTCCGAGAGCTCCTGCGAGCGGGAGCAGACATCAACGCCAGGGATACGGACGGGATGACGCCGCTCCATGATGCGGCCAAGCACGGCGCGAGAAAAGTGGCGGCGGCACTCATCGAAGCCGGCGCCGACATGAACCCCACCGACAACGGAGGGAGGACGCCCTTGGCATGGGTCCTATACAGTGGGCATGGTGACCTCGCGAGGGAGTACCTCTGGGATGCGACCAACAAGAAACAGCGGGACAAGTATGGCCGAACGCCGTTGCATCTGGCGGCCATGGCAGAAGGCGTAGCTAAAGACTTCGGGGAGATGTTTGGCTTCCTGGTGCCCGCCATCGACAAGGACGTCAAAGACATAGGAGGGTACACCCCTCTCCATTTCGCTGCTGCCAAGGGGCATCTCTCAGCCGTGCAGTGGCTTTTGGGTCAGGGGGCTAACCCCCAAGCGAAGGATGATGAATATCAGCGCACGCCACTTCATCTTGCCGAGCTGAGGCTGCAGAGGGCTGAAGAGGAGGGGGGAATTGGGACGGATGATGACAGCGATGAAGAAGGATGGGAATGGGAGGCTGGAAGCGAGGAAGAGTGGGTGGATGATAGCAGCGAGGAGGGAGAAGATGCTAGCTTTTACAAGCTGCGGCTTGGTCCGGATGCAATCAAGGGACTCGAGGATGTCATCCGGGTGCTGATGGAATTTGAGGAGGGGGGCGGCGAGGACCGGGCTACCGAGGAGGGGGATGTTGAGGAAAGGGGTGACGAGGAGTGGGAAACTGAGGACGGGGATGCCGAGGATGGGGATGCTGAGGATAGCGAGGGAAGTTCATGATGAAATCAGTGGCGTTTGTCACCGTTGTCTTGGGTCTACAATAATCACCCTCTGATGTCAACGAGACACGACTAGTCCACTGACTAGTAGGCGAGGTGGTTTTGGAATCAAAGCAACCACGGGGGTTCGCACCTGTCCGAATCTCAACAGTCGCTTTGGCTCACCCCCCTTGCACCTTCGCAGCAACCGAGGGGGAACAAAACGTCGGGCATCACTGCAGCAACTGCACCATGAATGCAATGAAACGGCATGCAGCTTCTGCTAGGCGGGGCTTTGTCGGCACTCTTGGCATTGGACGCAAACCGATGTAGAGGTCCCGGAGCCTCGCTGGAGCGTGGAGGCTCAGGGATGTTCAAATCAGGAAATTGGGGATGGGATACATCGAATGACTCGTCATCCGGCTCACCACGCGCCACTGGGGTGAAAGGCGCTGATTTAGTGCAAATGGACTGCTGCGGTATGTCGTGGTTGTATGCAAATCCCGAAGGATGTTGCCAATGCTGGACCTGACGACCACGGGCTCTTTTCGATCATTCATGCCCACCTATCTGGACCCTTGGATCTGACTTCCCCGAACCCAATCATCGTCTATCTTGTTACACTACAGATGTCGCCGGACGTGCAGAGGTACGATCTGGAGGGGCACAAGCTGTACAAGAGGCTACAGGACGGGAGGGTGGCGAGTTACAAGAGGGATATCGCCTCATCTAAGAAGTTCACAAGGGAGGGACACTACTTTCCCAGTAAGTGAAATAGTCAACAGCAACACAACACCGAATCCACCATCATCATCCCCACTACATCTGGTACATCTGTTGCAAATACACTTCCCCCTTTTATATATAGGAGCCACCTGCCTCCCGTCATCCCTGCGTATCTTCCTCTGTCCAAGCAGACTCCCCCCCACGACCCCCAACCCCCAACCACGTCACCAATGACATTCGTTCACCCGTCCAACTGCACCTTTCAACAACAAACACATCACAACTATTGAACAAGAACCTGCTTCACCGGAAACGGCGTCTGTTCCTCCTTCAGCCCAAACGAACAAACCCCGCTGGCAGAGCACAAGCCCCAAAGATTCTCCCCCACCACAAACTTCTCCGTACCCACATACGTTTCCTCCCCCCTTTGCAACTCAAACCGCAGCCTGAAATCCGTCGTCGGGGACGAATGCTCGCCCTCGGATTCGAGCATCACAAACCTCCACTGCCCACCGGCCACCTCGGAGCAGTTATTGACTATGCCATAGGGCGGTTTCTCAAACGTCCATTTGGTGGCGCAAAAGGTTACCGGGAGGGCAACGTCGTTGGGGTCCGAGATGGTGACGTTGATAATGCTCCACGGGGACTCGGCTGGGCGTCCGGAGGGTGAAAAGGTGCTCAGGCGGGAGATCTCCCAAGGTTGGAGGGACGGGGCCGCGCCGGCGAAGGCGGCGAGGCCGAGGAGGGATGCGGTGATGGTGCTCAAGTGCATTTTCTCTTCTGGGTGGCGGTCTTGTAATTAAAGGGGTTGCGTTGGCGTTGTTGGGCGTCACGAACCGAGGTGCTTAAGTGTTTCCTATGTACTATATACTGGCAATGTGGCCTTGCTGCAAGGAAACGTTCCCGTTGAGGACCCAGGATGACCCGACCCGATACGAGTACAGGTCTTGGTCCGCGTTATTGAACCTGCTGGCTTCCAAGAATAATACGTAGACACTTCACGAAAAGCAAACCCATTCTGCCAGTAAGACCCCTCGCGGCTAAACCTCAGTGCAACACAACACCACGTACGAATCTACCCGGTCGATCTTCTCCCGGTGCAGTGTTTGGTGGTGTCAAATTGAGGGTTGGGGCAGAAATCTTTCCGTAAGAATGTCGCCCGAGTCGATGAACTCTATTCTCCAGGAGAGTACCCGAACGACCATGCTCGACCGGGGTTTCTCGGGGGGCACGGAAATCAAAGTATCCCTTGTTGAAAACGTGGATTTCCTAAAATTAATTGAGATCGATGGGTTTAGCACCATGTTCTATGCCCCGGCGACCACCTTTCTCACGATGTGGGTTGTAATTAACCGACGAACTACAACGTATGTGTGACGAGGTCGGCCAGAAGCTCATATTCGGAAAGCAGATTGATGGCTAGTACCTAATTGTAGCTAGAAATTTCACAATAGTCTTGGGTTCAGGTACTTTTTTCCAAGTATCCCTTGATCCACTAGGACCTTCAAGACATCCAACACTCCCTTTGCCTGGTTGGCCGTGACTCTAAAATGCTCAGTCTCAGAAGCTATGCACCGTACTTCCCCGCGCTGATTCACGGCTCCACTCTCTGTCACAGCCCATCCGGTATTTGAAAGCCGTCCGTCCACTTTCTTTGTGCTCACGTCCTTTTTCTCCACCAAAAGACTACCATCGTCGAAAGAGAATTCAACCAAACTCTCAGCCTGACCTTGCATTACCTTAATGCCCAGAACATTCGCCAGACCTCTTTCTACAACAAAGTTGGAAAACGCCGTAAAGAAGCTCGCGTCGACGTTTTCGACATTGCCTGGCAGGCCGTAACGAAATTCGGAGGGCAATAAGCGGGGACTTTTCGTCTTGCCTTCACATGGATAGCGTGTGTGACTCGGAGCTACCGAGAAAATGAGGCCATGAATGTTGCTCAAGTCGAGGTCGGCGAAAAGCTCAGGTTGCGTCACGGTACAAGTCCCCACGTAATCCTGGTCCACTTTTGCGTCCGAGTCGAGCGCCGGGTCGCCAAGGTCCTGGTCACCAAGACGCCTTTGATCTATGCTGACCAAAACATGTCCTTCTGGGAGCGTCATGTGGCGATGGAGGAGTCGTAGCCGGACGTAACGTAGCGTAGGCGTTGGAGTTGGCGATCATTTCACAGGCCTCTCTGAATACATCGGATTGCTCATCTATCTCTGGAAACGGGGCGTCAGGAGGCAATGCGTTATACCTATGACAGATTAGCTAAAACGATATAAACAAAAATCATATATGAATAATAAGCTCACAGTTGTCTCGAGGCCATCAATGTGTCCTGCGTTACAGGGCAACCAAGCCCTGGGATATCGATCATATTTTTGCTACGGTGACGGGGCACCAGAGAGGAAAGCGGTTCCAGTTGGGAACGAGGTTTCTGGAGAGGTGGAAGAGGTGCGACCAACAAATGGGGTCTTGTCAAAATACACCGAAAAAGGTTCCAGACTACCTTACCTCAGGTAGACCGTAGTGGCAAACCCCGCTCAATCATCTGTCAGGTGCCGTGGCCCGTCGAAGCTCAGCTGATGACGGGATGCGGCACGGCATCTCGGAACGCGGCATTCACCGGACACCATTACCGCAATCCACTTCGATGTATCATGTATTATGTACCACAACTCGGTCAAAACGCGCCCAATTTTAATGAAGTAAAGTGCACTAATGCCCTCTTATCCATCGGGGGTTTCAACGTAGTTCGGTGAGAAGGCGGGGCACAGAATAATTACTTGTCGGCAAATCCGGGCCGCCCAAGGACCATGGGCACTCGTCGGTAGGGGGAGCACTTTAAGTTGGGGTGGTATGGCGTTTTGGAAGCCCTGCCGAATATGCCGCAAATTCTCCCATCCACCCCCGAGTCGTAAAAATCCTGGGTGTGTGGTCAGTGTTGTGGGTCGCATGATCATGGTATTGGTGTCCTGTCGGTTCTGTGTGTGTGTGGGTGGGCTGGGAGCCAATTTATCCAACAGATGGTGGTGGTGGTGGTGCGGGATGTGGGGAAGCAAGGGGTCACGTCGAGGGTGCTGGTTTGTCGGACGGATGAGCAGTTTGAGATGGCTGGACGGGCGTGGAGGATGAGTTTTGGTGAGGGCGGGGCAATGCGCCGGTCAAGTCTATCCGCCCTGGGGAGTAGGGGGGATCCACGACCTGCATTGTCTGCCAGTGTTTAACTACTTGTTTTACCTCAATCATCGCCGACAAGCTTCTCAATATCGACCTTTGCGACGATGCGATTCCGGTACTCAATGGCAAAGCCCGGGGTGCCGAGATACCTTTCCATATTTCCCCGGAGGCAGTCCTCGACGGCCTCTCGATACGAGGTCCCCATGCGATGCTCCAGTCTTGTTTTTGTGTGCTGCAAAAAAGCCGACTGCATCGCCTTGGCCGACACGCCAGTTCCGTCGCGACGTTGAATCTGAGGGGCGACCTCGTCATATATCTGCCTCGCAGTCTGCCACAGTCCGATTTCAAGAAGCACCACACCCAAGGAAAAGACGTCGTAGACGCGGGTGAAGGGCTTTGGGGGATCGTAGCGATCCGGGTGGAGATAGACATCCCGCTCTGGATCCTTGACGGTCGACGTATCTCCTTTGGTCACCAATGACTGGCCGCCCTCGGGCCGGGATGACTCGAACTCGGTCAGACATGGGTTTCCAAAATCACAGCTGCCGTCGGGTTTGAAGAAGAACTTGATAGCGGAGCTCCGGATGCTCTTGTGAAACCAGCCGTCGGCGTGGAACGCGCCTATCGCGGCCGCCACGGCGTGGGCAACGTGGAATCGATGCTTGAGGCTCATTCGGAACGTGGTCTTGTCCGAGAGGATGACGTCGTGGAGACTGATGGGTTTCGCGTCGGTTGAGCCCTCGGGGTAGTCAAACAAGAAGGCCCATTGCGAGTTGGGGGGGTTCGACGAGTCCAGGGCGAATCCTCGGAACGGCAGGGTATTGAATTTGTGATTGCCCGCCGCCCGCAGAAGCCAAGCAAGCTGCTGGGCGTAGACCATCTTGTCGGATGGCCCGACTTTGTATTCGGTCAAGACCCGGGGCAGTCTTATCACGGCCTCGACGTTTTCCCAGGCAATTGGTTTCTCTGGCAAGGTGTTCCGTGTTAGCTACCATCAAATGTCAAGAGTTCACCGGGGGTTTTGTAAATGTGATGGTAATCACCTTCTAGAGCCCATTGGCCCTCCGGCTGGTTCTCCAAGTTGCGAGACGCCTGCTGCATCTCAATGTGCACACCAAACGTGTTGTTTCCGTCATCTGCCTGGCCTAGCATGTTCCGGAGCGGCCTATCCACGGCGATGCCTGAGAGAACGTAGGGTATTGTGCCCTCAAGTTCGTTATTCCACTTTGTGAATTCGTCCAAGAGGCTCTCCAGCTTGTCCTTTTCAAAGAGCCACCCAACACCCTTGGCAACGGTTTTGATCCCAGAACTGCTGCCGGGGGTGTCCTTTGGCTTGTTGTCCTTGCGCTGACGGCCGAACAGTTCCCAAATCTTCCACTTTGACGCCTTCGGCCGATCGGTGACAGGGTCTGATCTCGCTGATCCGCTGGAGGCCTTCTGCTCGCTGTTGGCACCTAAGACATGTTGAGATTCGGCTTGGGGGCCGGGAAGTTTGCCTTCGGGCTGGGGCTGGGGTTGGCCAGCGGTGTCGTAGAGATAAGCATTCTGGCGGTACTCCTTGTCCTTGTACGCAGCATCCTTGTACTCGACCAGGATCTTCTGGAGCTTTACAAGGTAGGCCCGAACGAGTCTGAGATTCTCCTTTGGTTATGATCAGCCCTTATTCCGGTTACTGTGTTTCAAAGTTCGGGAGGGAGTATACTTCGGGAACGACTTGAAGCCTCGCGATGTCGGCGGCGTCTCCGTTCTCGGTCGTGAAGAAGTCGGAAAATCGTTTGAGACGTAGGTTCTGTGTGGCAAATTTCAGATCGATATCGCCCCTCTCGCTTTCGTGGTTCCGGATCGTGTGTGCTGTTTGCTGGACAAACTCGACTAGAGAGTAGGCGTCTCGAAGAAGTTCAATAACGAGAGTGGCCTCCATCGTGTTTGTGTTGAGTCGATAAATGTCAGGCCCCAAGTGCCAGTGGTCCGACTTTTCATCCTGTGTCTTTAGGTATTTAGGCAGCAAGTAGGCTGGCGTCGGAGGCAGGGGGGGACGCGCCGATATGCCACCGGCATGCGAGCTTGGTCAAGAACGAATGATACCCGCCCATGGCTGGTGGCGAACAGCGCTGTCGTGCCTGTCATTGGGCCATCGGCCACCTGGGTTCTCGCAAAGGACCCAATTGCTGGCTGCATTTTCTAATATTATGTCGTGTCATCCAAATGCGTACATCAGCCGCTTCTTGCGTAGCATTAGCTATCACACTGCATTTACCAATCGAGGTAAACTCGTGGATGCCGGGGAATTTCACGTCCAGCTGCAGACCAGCCCCTCAGTTTAACATTGTCTCGTAAACACCAACTTCGGTCAGTCTCCATCAAGCTGTGCTTTTTTGTTATTCTGTTCCTTTTCCCGCCTCGGCCTTCCAAGCTTTAAAATGGATGAACCACCCTCAACGGGGGAGCCACCCTCAATGGTATTCGATCTCGCCAAAACGAATGACCGAGCATGGGCCGCGCAGCAATCCAAGTCCACACGGCCAGGATCGAGTCGTACAACGCCTTTCAGCCAAGCAGCGACCCTGAGACCAACGAGTAGCCGGGTTCACGATAGCCAGAACCTATCGCGAATGCGCCGGGAAAAGAGCCTTCCTCACTCTCGCGAGCTCGACAATCTAGTTCGGATACTACAAGAGCATCACGTTCCTGGCCCGCAGCTCTTTCGGTTGCACAGTGAATTCTCGGAGCAGCTAGGTCGCGGCGGCGGCCAGGGCACTGTCTATGGCATCAATAAGCCGTCTCGGGACAGATACAAAAAGGCCGGCAAAGCGACGCTGGAGAGATGGCCGGCGGACCTGATTGCCATCAAGCAGTACCAGAGGTCCAAGACCGGAAATCGAGGCCAGGACCAGGGTCATCATATTAACCGACGCGATATCGAAGAACAACTCTCGAATCGATTCCGGGATGCGGCTTGTGAGGCCTTTGCTCTCTCGCCCCTTCGATTTCGGGGCGATCCCAACATTGTGCAGCTCATGGGATGGGGGCTCTGTCTCGACACGCTCGAAGACCCAGCCAGCCCATGTTGTGGTTCTCTTCAGGTCCCAATGCTCATCCTAGAGAAAGCCGACATGAACCTCGCCGAGTTCTTGCAAAACAAGCTCTTCGCACGTCGTGACGGCTGCGGCACCGAAGACATAGAGTCAGGTCCAACCGACACGCCCCAGGATGCACCCTCCGCGTTCAGACGGTGGACTTCGCTGGAAGCTTTTGCCCCGGACCCCTATGAGATCGTTCGTCGTCTGTGCATCGACATTGGCCACGGCTTGGGGGCCATCCATCACCACAAATTCAGCCACGGGGATCTCAAGCCTGCAAACATCCTAGTCTTTCGTCCGGGGACCACGGGGGGCAATCTGAGATGGGTAGCCAAGATTTGTGATTTTGGATTGTCTTCTGGGGACGATGAGCCTGGCAGCGCCGGACAGGAATACAGGGGCACCAACGGATGGCTACCACCCGAGAAAGAGATCAACAAACCCCTTTTGGCCGAGAATCTCAGGAAGTGTGACGTCTATGTCTACGGGCTCGTTGTTTGGAGCGCCTTCTTCAACAAGGGATGGCACCGCCATTCATGGGGCCTGGACGAGCTAATGGGAGACATGGAACGTCTACCAAACCTTAGGCCGTTCTCTCCCTTCCTGTTGTTCGGGAGGATGAGTCTCCGAAAGGGAATACAAGATCTCATCCAAGAGGCTACGAAAGAGCTTGCGGAAAGGAACATGGAACCCTGGAAGTTCCTGTACACGGGCCGGGAGCAAAGTCCGCCGCCATGTCCAGCAGCCGTCGAGGATCACTCACTCCCAGAAAACGACTCGGGGAGTTGGCCTGAAGCTTGGACCAAACGGTGGGCTGCATCACAGCCGCCCCGATTGGACGCTGTGCGTGTCTCAGCGGCACAGAGGCTCGCTTACAAGGACCTACACTGGTGGGCAACCAACTCAATTGAGGATGACCCCAATTCATCGGCCGACTCTCAAACAAGAGTGGACGGCGTCGCTCGACCAGCTGAGTCAACACCACCCGAGTTACTTCAAATCCAAAACGGCATCAGCAGCCGAAGCGCGGTCTCGGCGAACCAATCGCCAACAGCGCCCTTCCAAAACAGCAGCAGGATGGTATCCCTCGTGGCCAGGGATGTGGATGATTGGCCACTTGCAACAACGGAGTTCACTACCGAGAAGCGGAAGGCTAGTGTCAAGGAGGTGCAGACCAACTTGGTCTGGCTCACCGATCAACATAGCCGGAGTCCGCTGGCGGCGACGTCTGGACTGGCCCAAGAACTGTACTACCATGCACGCTATCGCAGCCGAATCAAGCCTGAATGGTGGTCTGCATGTGAGGCGCCAGAGGAGATCAACATTCTGGAGCGCGCCCTGAAACTGGCACCAGCAATTGATACCTGCACCTTGGCATGGCTGGCCAAGGGCGAGATCGGGGGGTGGGAAGCACGGAGTCTAGCAACCAAATTGTGTGTCTGGACGGACCTTTTCAACGCCAGCAGATACGACGAGTCTGAGAGGCTATCAGTTTTGCTCGCTCTCATTCAAGCGGGAACTCCGGTCGAGCGGGAGCTTCCACTTGGCACCCATCGAACACAGGAGACAATCCTTCTGTCATATATACGAAGAAGCCGCAGCGCCATCATTCCAGTTGTCATCACCCAACTGTTACGAGTGTTCCAAAGGCGGCCGATCAGCAATAAAATCACGATCGATACCGAGGCGTACATCACTGGAGACAGCCTCCGGTCATCCGTAAGGGCGAGCAAGATCCTTCTCAACGATATGCTCCGATTGTCACAGAGAGACCCGCCAGAGATAGACCCGGCAACGTACTTGGCCGTGTCACTGATTTTTGGACGGGGCAGCGCGGCGAGTCGACCGCAGCAGATCACTGGGCTCCCACCACTGCCCGGCGAAGATACGGCGCTGCTACCGTCTCAAGACCTTCCAGCAGGGTGGAGAGAGGTCAACGCGGACAAAAAAAGAGGCCCCGGACGCTTGTACGAGGAGGTATTCTCACAGTCCTTCAGTCTGACGAAACCCGGACCCGGCTGTTCCCTATTCCGCAGCGGCGAGATCAGGATCGGCGACCTGAGCGCAAACAGTCGGGTCGTGAGCTATCTCGCCCTCTCGTCACCCACCCTGAGGGCCAGCGGCGGTGGGAACGGCGACATTGCACACCAGCGGAGGGATAGTATTGACGCGCGATTCCCAATCTACGACGAGGAGTGGTTCACGTCCGAGTGGCTGAGTAGCCGGCCGCACAACGATGTCCTAGGAGACATCACGGACCCGTGGAAACTCCAATCTTTTACCGTCCGGCTGCCGACCCTCAACATCATGGAAACAACCTGGTTTTATCTCCAGTGGCTCGCGGACTTTATTTGGTCGCTGGTACAACTGCTGGGGGTACTTGTGGGTGGGCTGACCCTGCTGGCCGTGGCTGCCGCATTGCTCCTCGCCTTGCTCTGGCTGGTTTTCCCCATTCTCTTCGGAAAGATCATGGCGTTTGGAACCATTTTTCTGTTCCTGTACATGACAAGTGAGTCGCAGGGTGGTGGTTTTGGCATGCTCCTTGGTCTGTTCCTTTCCCTTGCTGCTATTCCCGGTGGCGCAATCGGCGCTATCTACATCTTGATGGCTCTCTGCTCCAACACCCCGGATGGGATCACTTGGGATGGGAAAGAGTGCAAGCAGTGCCCATGGGTGTCGGTGTTCTATCTAGGGTGCAATGACAAACCTATCTAGGGAGCAGTAATATAGGACTCGGGATTCTTGGAATTTTCCCGCAGACGGCCGGGCGACCCCGGGGATGAAAATGAAGCGGTCATGTAACATACCTAGTGGTGGTCGGTGGTGACGACTTGTTCCCCGGGACGGCCCAAGTGTTTCGCTCACCCTTGGTCACCCTTGGCCGCCTTGGCCACTACTTTTGACAGAGCTGTGCCGCAGTGGGTTAGGAATGGTTTCAACCCGAGGTAGCTAAGCGGGCGCAAATCGGTTGTAAAGGTAGTAAACATATGCCTACTCTCCAGATTCATGAATTAGCAGTCTCATTGCCCCATGATCATATTATCTCCTAATTAACTCTTTCCTCGACAAACGCAACCTTGCCGGCCCAAACATCGACAAACTACAACTAGTGCTTGCGCGCAACGCCCACCTCATTCCAAGCGGCACGGACAATCTTGGCGCCCTCTTCACCAAACAGCTCCTCGGCCACATCGGTAGTAACATCGGCAAACTGAATGAAGGTGCATTGCGCCGGCACGCGGCCGCTCGTCATGGTCTTCCACCAAATCTGGCCAGCCTTCTCCCACGAGTAGCCGCCAAAGGCAACCGAGGCGAGGTAGAAGGCCCTGTTGGGGATGCCGCTGTACAAATGCACACCGCCATTGTCCTCGGTGGTGGGCTTGTAGTCGGCCATGCTGGCCGGCTGCGGATCTTTGCCCTATTATTCAAGAGTCAGCCACAGACGTTGTTGGGGAAGGAAGTACTAGATAGTTGACCACTAGACTTACAAAACGCGGGTCGTTGTAAGCAGTACCCGGCTCCTTCATGCTTCTGAGAGCAACTCCCTTGACATCTGGCAGGAGACAGCCTTCACCGATGAGCCAGTCTGCCTTGTCGGCCGTCTCATCCTCAAACACCTGCTTGATCATGATGCCGAACACGTCCGAGACGTGCTCGTTCAGGGCCCCAGGCTGGCCCTCGTACATGAGCGGGCTGGTGTGCTCGGTGACGGCGTGCTATTCATGTCAGAATTGTCTGCAGGGGATTGGAGTATTGGGGCTGATGGTGCTCACCGTTAGTTCGTGGCCGATGACATCCAGGCAGCTCGCGAAACGGTACAAGAACTTGTGTCCGTCTCCAAAGACCATCTGCATCCCACTCGGATCCCAGAAGGCGTTTTCGTATCGCTCGCCGAAGTGAACCGAGCTGATCACATGCATGTTCCTGTTGTCGATACTCTTCCAGTTGAACTGCTTCAGATAGAAATCGAGAACCCGTCCAACGTTGTCAAAGGCATCGTTCGCCGCCTCGTCCTTGACGGCCTTTTGGCCCTCCACTCGGACGACCTTGCCCGGGAGGTCCTCCTCGTCGGCGTCGTTCTTGGCGTCGTAAACGGCGCGGTAGACTCTGGTGGATGGCTCAGGCTTGGCCTCGGTGCCTTCAACCTCACCCTTCTGGCCCAACCTTTTCTGATACGCCGATATCACGCGTCGAGTGTGCTCAATGTCGGCCTTGGCGCGGTCTCTGGTGTCTTGGTCGACATCTTGGCTCTCGGCGATGTGGGAGAGGAGACCTTCGGGGACAATGCCGCGCGGGGCGCTGGTCGAGGCCTGCGCACGCGATGCACGAGGCTGACACAGAGTGGAAAAACGATCGCACCGCTTGGCAGTGAAACTGTCGCGGTGGTTCAACGATTTCTGGGCGCACTGGCGGGTGTCCTCATCGTCGATAGCCTGGCTTTCGACGATACCCCTGAGCAGGTATGGGGGAACGATGCAGCAAATGTGAGAAGAAGACATCTTCTTTCGGGGTGTGGGTCCTGGGGAAGTATGCTCTGAATGTTATTTTGGTTTCCTTCGAGTTGTTGAGGGGCAAGATAGTCCAAGACTCCAAATAGAGGACGATAGGTAGTCCCTTTAAGTCTCCTCCTCGCCCTGTCTTCCATGCAAGGTGCGGGGCATGGCACGCCTCCTACGTCAGTCGTGTCCCCTCGTTGCTCCGATGCACGTCGCCGGCAATAATGTCGTCGGGTACGGCTCATGATTGGATCAGTGAGGACGTTTTTCAGCACAACGACGCGTCGGATCGCCGAGCTGCCTTGGTGGTCTCCTCAACCAAACGATGAGCTTCCGGGCGAGAGCCCCGATCCAATGGGCCTGGCCAATCCATGGCCATGGATATATTATACCATGTCGTCATTCTCGCGCATTGCAAGGGTCACCTCGGGCCAGCCAGGCGCTCAGCCGCATTTCCCTGCCAAGCCCCCTGTCATTCAATTTGTCCACGTTTTGACGACCCAGTTAGCGATGATGCCGGGGTGTTGCTAGCCTTCGAAGGAAGACGAGGGGTCAGCCAAGGGTGACGCGGTAGGAGATAAGCAAAGCCAGCAAACAAAAGCGGCTCAAACTTGTGCTACAGTAGGCTAAGAAGGCTGGGCTGACGAGGAGAAACAAAACCGAGGCGGCGCACAGGACCAATTGAGCCCAGAGGGACTAGAAAGAGCGACTCTGAGCGATGGCTCCAGGGTCCGGATCAATTACACTCCCATCAATGTCACCAGCCCGTTGCAGTGTAAT
>MU857148.1:12633-26962 GCA_033296705.1 Chaetomidium leptoderma | reverse complement strand
ATGCAACCTTCGCAATAGAGTGTTACCAACCAACTTGCCTGCCACGACCGTGACAAGTATAGTATATAGTACTTAGCTAATTCTAGCTTAACTATATCGGAACGAACGATATAGTTATAGATGGACTAATAAAAGTACTTAGTAGTACAAAATATACGTAATTTGTAAGGTAGTTAGGCCTCTACGCGGTTCCTATTAGGAGTAACTAAAATGGTAGATCTAGGTAACTAGATAGATTTTTACATTAATTTTAAACGAATTAGGCTGAAATAGCTAAACTAGCTAGATTTAAGCTAAATCGTTCAAAAATGCGATAAAACCTAGTTTTATTTCAATTTAGCGATCCGTATTTTCTATAGTTATATAATAGAACGGTCAGTACCTAGGCAGTTAATAGGCTTGAAAGCCCTTAACACTATAACAATCATCTCACCTTCCCGATCAGGTCGGTCAATATACTTTACTTCGATAGACTACTTTTAGCAATGGGTGTAGTATGTACTTAGGGGGGTATCTTGGTATCTCCACTGGTACTAGTGGGCCCAGTCTGAGTCAGGGGCAAGCCCATATACACATCTAGGAATTGCGGCTACGTATAGCCTCTTTTCCCTCGATCACTACTCTTTCCGCAGGCAATAGACTACACATTGCCCGCACTGCACCCTTAAGACTCTACGAAGTCTACTCGGCGGTCGTCTACGCATCAAGCGTCTATATCTTTTTCAACTTGATAGCCGTCTTGGATTACGAATGCTATCAATTCGACGTCGTTGGCGCCTTTCTCAACGCCATTATTCCTGACGACGTCGACGTCTTCGTTGACCAAACTACAGGCTTTGCTGACGGCACCGGCAGAGTTTGCTGTCTTAAGAAAGCTCTCTACGGCTAAAAATAAAGAGAGCTGAAAGAGGGTTAGGGTTAAATAAAGAACAAGAGGGAGGCCCACAAAGATGGCCCGCAACCGAGAATTCCCCACGGAATGCCCCACTTATGTGCGAGCACGACCCCGAGTCTTCTGATGGATGATAGGTATGGCCGTATGTGATAATTCAGAGAGGGAATCTTGGTATGTATAGTAGTCCATCCTACGATAGTCCATCTTTACAGAATAACAACTGACAAATCTCGAGTCGTTCACGTCTTCATGATACCTACTCTGCTCTCAAAAGTCTGACGTTGGCACTCCATCCCCTCCACCGTTGAGCTACTTAAAGGCATTGGGCAACTTAGTTCAGGTTTAGATGCATGCTGGTTGATTAATTACAACTAGACCACGCGGGCTACAGCATTCTCAACAAGACACACAACCCACGGCGTGATTTGGTTCTTGAGTAATCTGTCTGTACTGAATGTACACTCTCATTGTCTCGAAATCGCAATGATGTAATAGTCAGAGCTTGAAATTCCACTGCGTTATCCCTCTATCCACTCTCGGCTTACGGCGGCTGGGGCTCGGCCGATCCTTGCTCCACCGGGCTTGGTGTTGGCATTTCAGAGCGCGCTCGCGTCAGCGCCAATTTCCCCTCCTGAAACAACCACAAACTCCCTGTGTCAACAGCATAATGAAACCGGCAGCAGCACCACCAGTGCTACCTCTCGAGGCGGGGCCTCAACAGAGCCACCGGCGGTCACGGGTCAAAGGCCTTGTTCTCATTTTCCTCGCGCTAGTCTTATTCTTGGTTTCTTTCCCAGACCTCGGCCCCTTTCCGCGACTGCTGCCGGGACCGTTAGGACGGGAGCAAGACTTCAAGTCAGGATGCACGCAACCTGAGCCCCTCCACCCCAGCAAGGACTCGGGTCTCGACAAGGTATTCGATCAAATCTCCAGCAGCGCGTTCAGAAATGCCACCATTCGCCGCCTTTCGGCCGCTGTCCAAGTCAAGACCGAGTCGTTCGACGACCTCGGAGCTATCGGCAAGGACCCCAGGTGGGACGTCTTCTACGACTTTCACCAGTACCTCGAGGACACCTTTCCGCTCATTCACAAGACGCTGCATGTGGAGAAGGTCAACACACACGGCCTGCTGTACACATGGCAGGGCAGTGACGAGTCGCTGAAGCCGACGCTGCTCCTGGCTCACCAGGACACGGTGCCAGTGCCCCCCGAGACCATTAGTTCGTGGACATACCCTCCCTGGAGCGGAGAGTATGACGGCAAGTACATCTGGGGCCGCGGCGCCAGCGACTGCAAGAACCAGCTCATTGCCGCCATGGAGACGCTGGAGCTGCTTCTCGAGGCCGACTTCACGCCCAAGCGGACGGTTCTCCTTTCCTTTGGCTTTGACGAGGAATGTTCCGGCACACTAGGAGCATCCAAGCTGGCGGCTGTGATTCAAAAACGTTACGGAAAGGATGGCATTGCCGTGATTGTCGACGAGGGAAGCGGGTTTGAGCAAGCGTGGGGGACGCTTTTTGCGAAGCCCGGCACGGCTGAAAAGGGCTACACCGATGTGCACATCACGGTTCGGATGCCAGGCGGACACTCTTCAATCCCGTCGGACCACACCAGCATTGGAATTCTCAGTGAACTGATCACCAAGATCGAGGCCGAGCAGTACCGGACCCGTCTCGTGGACTCAAACCCATACTACACCCAACTACAATGCGGCGCCGCATACTCGCCCGAGTTTCCCAGCAAACTCAAGAAGCTCCTAGGCCATCGTCGCCAGGGCCACAACACGTGCAAGGCCAAACCCGACCGGCTCGCTATCGAAGCCGCCAAGCAAGGCCCCGAGATCAAGTACCTCATGCAGACCTCGCAAGCCGTCGACGTGATTTCGGGCGGCATCAAGGTCAACGCCCTGCCCGAGCGCGCCACTGTGGTCGTCAACCACCGCATCAACATCGGCGAGACGACGCAGGTCGTCCAGGACAAGCTGACGCGGCTCGCCGGGGAGGTCGCCAAGAAGCACAACCTCACCCTGCACGCCTTCGACGGCCAGGAGGAGCCCTCGTCCGTCATCCTCGAGCCGTCGACCTACGAACTCGAGGCCGCACCCGTCACGCCCGCGGATGGATCGGGTGTGAGCCCGTTCTCGGTCTTGGCCGGCACGACGCGCGCTCTGTATGGCGAGGGCGTGGTTGTCACGCCCGGGATCATGACGGGCAACACGGATACGCGGTACTATTGGGCCCTGACGAGGCACATCTTCCGCTTTGCGCCCGGGTTCGACCCGGAGGATGGCGCCGGCCTGGGGTCGATTCATACCGTGAATGAGAGGGTGAGCGTGCTGAACCATGTGAATTCGGTGCGGTGGTTTATGTTGTTTGTGAGGAATATGGATGAGGCCGAGTTATAGGTCGGAGCGTGGAAGTGACAGCGTTTAGACGCGTCAGACTTGTGTGTATTAGCGTTTTTCGGTGTGTGATATCCGTCTCATCCAAACCACCCTGGGTAGCGGCCGAGATGCCCAGGTTCCTGCGCGGTTCCACAAGAGAAGAGGAGCCCAATAGGGATCGATACGGGGATGTCGACGATGGCATGGACGCGAGACGAGGGAAAAACGGGCCTGTACCGAATTTACTTGATGGACACCCTCGAGCCCAATAAGAGTTGATAAGAGACAGAACGATATTGAACCTGTTTTACACACACCTCACCTGCTGTTCTGGATTCCGCCCTCCTCAAAGTATCCAGCCGGGGTTATAGAGGACGGAACAAAGTTCATAATCCAGTTTTTCATGCGTATTCTCGTGGCTCAGCGGTAGCAAGCACGGCGCTCTTTTATTTTTCGGTGGTGGCACAGCGGATGTCACACAGGTAGTCTTACACCTCCATCGGGACTCGGAGGTTGTTTCGGAATGCAACACACGACATGACAGCCCCCGCCAATTGCCGAGTCGGAAGACACACACACCTCCCATTTGTTGCGGACAAGCCAAGTGGAGGGGTTCCGGTGGCTTTTGCTCTGCATGCGGCTTCCGCCGTCGACGGGTGATTGCGCCGTATCACTGCCTTCTTTGAGGTTGGTAGGGACGATCAGCTACGGAACCAGAAGAGGCTATTGGATGTGTTTCGGGTATCGGACGGACCCGAACTAACTAGAGATTGTCTTACCAAGACCCAATTCACGCTTATATCAACCCCCTGGCCCCTCAGATTACACTCTGTCACACTTGATCCTTCTTGCAAAGTCCAAGTACTCCAAGTCTTTTACACAAGGCCGAGGAAAGAAACAAAACCACTCACCATGCCTGCCATATCTCTCACCGTCAACACCATTCCTCGTCTACTACAACCTCGAGACACACCCGAACCGAGCACTCCCCCGCCCTTTCCACCCTTCCGCCAACCAAACGACGGCAACGATGACGGCGCGGGACCCTTCCGAATCAACCCAGACGACCACCACGACGGAGACAGACTCTCCCCGGGCATCATAGCCGCCATCGTGGTGTCCATCATCGTATTCTTCTTTGTTCTCACCGGCCTCCTCGCCTACCTCGGCCACCGCAAACGGAGGTCTAGGAGGGACGAAATTGCGCTGAAGGAGGAGAGCACGTCCGTCACGGCGGTGACGGCCTCTGGGGCGCTTGACCCGCCGCCGCCGTATGACGAGGTGCATTTTGCCAACCGCGCTCCAGCAAGGGGGTATCGGGGGGGTAGTCGAAGTGATATCACTAGTAGCGCGGAGGAGGAGGAGGAGGAGGCGATGGGATCGCATGCAACGATCACAGATGGGATGGAGCCAGGAAGGCATAGCGTGCCAGGGCGGAGTTAGGGGTTGTTGGGGCATGAGTTTGATGATGGATAGTGGTGGACGCGGGATATGACAGACGACGTGGACAAAAAGGCAACGACATTGCAACGAGGAATCGCAACGAGTGATGGCAGCAACAGAATAAATAAACGAATGAGGTTAATCAACCTGACCATTCCTTCTAGATCTTGTGTGGCCTTTACGTCTCTCACCGATAAAGAACCACCACCATCTCACAATCAACCCCAATCCCCCCCGACCTATAAATCCAGCGGGATATTAAACTCCATCCTCTCCCCATGCCTCCTAACCCCCCACGCCCCCAACCCCTCCGCCAAAGCCTCCGCAAACGCCCCATCAAACTCTTTCCCCGTCTCCATCCCCGCCAACCTCCCAGTCCGCCAGGTAACCCAATCCTCCACCGCGATCCTCCCCTCCCAATCCCTCAAGATCCCCACCGCAACATCCACGATCCTCTCCCCCCCGGGCAACAGCGAAACCCGCTCCTCATCATCGAGCGCATAAAACACCGTCGCCCCACAACCCCCACAAAACCCCCTCGTCACCCTCTCCGACGACCGATACAATCTGAGCGTCCCACCAAACCCCTCCAACCCGGGGCCCACCTCTGGTTGGATACAGGACAGCGGCGCAAACGTCCAGGGCATGGCGTGCGCGCCCGAGACGAGGCGGCAGTCGGCGCAGAGGCAGAGGCAGGCTACGCGCTTGAGCGTGGTGGTCGCTGTCGCCGTGGCCGTGGCCGTGGTGGGTTTGTCATCGTTGTCGTCGTTGGCTTTGGAAGAGGAAGGGTTGGGGTTGGGGCTGGATTTGAGATAGCGGGATAGGAGAGGGTCGGCGATTTCTTGGGGGGAGGGGCGTGGTAAGGTGAAGCGTACGCCGGCGCAGTGGCATTGGGCTAGGAGGAGGTTTTTGTTTTCGTTATTGGGGAGGTCTGGTTTGGGGGGTGGTGAGGAGGCCAAGGGGAACTGGGGGTCGTTTGGGGATGGGTTCCAGACGTGGATCTTGCGGCCGTTGATGGAGGGGAGCCAGGTGGAGAGGTTGGGTTCGGTGGTTGGGTCGGTGAAGCAGTGGGAGCGGATCTGGAAGCTGTCTTCGTCGTGGGCGGCGAAGATGGAGGTTGCCACGCGCCATTCCGGCTTGCCTGTGTCTGGGTCGGGCTTCAGGTCGCGGTCGCCAATGTGGCAGCCGCAGGTGGTGCAGAAGAATCGCTCCGCGGCGGCTTGCGGCGAGTGGACGTACCCCGTGAGAGACGACGCTATCGAGGACGGCAAGACAAACTCGGGCTCGACGCCTTTAGGCAGGGGAGCGTGGAAGCTGCAGAGGGTTCCATG
The DNA here is from genome assembly GCA_033296705.1 of Chaetomidium leptoderma. Classification (NCBI taxonomy): domain Eukaryota; kingdom Fungi; phylum Ascomycota; class Sordariomycetes; order Sordariales; family Chaetomiaceae; genus Chaetomidium; species Chaetomidium leptoderma. The sequence continues at coordinate 20,910 of MU857148.1, read as the reverse complement.
GGTGTAGCGGCAGATGCTGCAGTGACACAAATGCACCGGGAGAGGAAGCGCTGAGCTCGGCACCGTGACGGTGAAGTGGGCAGATTTGCAGTGGCACTGGGCAGTAAGTGTCTTGTATGCTGCCGCGAGCTGATGGGGGAGATGGAGGTCGTGAAGATCGGTAGCCATTTTGTGGTGTGGCCCGGGCCAGATCACGAAGTGATGTGTTACATGAATGGTGATGTTTTGGGCTGGAGTTGCTGGCTCTTGCGATTTGACAAGGGCATGCGTCATCGGCCTTCGAAGCAACCCCGCACGGCTCTGCGTAGCTCTCTAGTATGGCAAGTGATGATTACGCGAAGCTTCGAGTGTGGGGATGCGATGGGATAGAATTTACCCTAACGGAAATAACGTTGGTTTCATAGGCTGGCTTATTATCTTGAAAAGTCACCGTGACATGTACGTCAACTCTCTCATATTGCCTTCATGTTGTTTTACTCAACTTCACCTACTCCCAGCTAGCTCGATTCTTTAGGGCAAAGGACTAGTATATATCTCCCTCTCGCGTAACTTGGCAATGGCTTCAATCATAGCATGTTGCGTTCTGGCTCATAAAAGCACAATAAAAGAACCGGGTGAGTTCCATATGCCCGCCTTCATACAGCGTGGTTATCCCACTCACTCCTAGTCCTTATTCACAGCTCTCGAACCCTTCCCACTCCAAAAGCTCTTATCTACCTTGTCGTCCGCCGCGCGGTCGGCGAGGCCATGTTTATTCTCAAAGTCCCGGTTATGCTCGTCCACCTCGGCCTGCTGCTCGGGCGTCAACTTGGCGTGCTTGCCCGGCACACTGGCGTTGTCGACCTTGGGCGGGGCCGGGGCGTCTCTCGAGCTTTCCAGCGGAGGGCCGCCCCCCGTGCGGCCGCGGGCGTCGCCTTCGGCTAGCGTATCGGGGATGACACCCCCTGTTGGGCTCGACCCGGTCTCGGCGGCCTCTTTGCTGCGGGATCCGCCGCTGGTGGCGCTGGCCTCCTCGGCAGATTTGGGCGACGACGTGCTGCCGTTGCTGTAGGTGCGGATCGAAGAGAACGCTGTTGCTCGCAGTGTTGTCGCGGTGGCTGGTCTCTGGCTTGCCGAGGCAATTCTCAACATGTTGGACATGGAGCGGAGGGTGAGTCGGTTCATGGCTGCGTGTGTTGGGGTCCTGCTTTTTGAGGGTCCTAGAGGTGATGTGGTGGTCGACTCGGTGGTTGACTCGGTGATTGGTAATTGAAAATGCTTTTGTGGGAAATTGAGCAATGGAAACGAAGTTTGTGTTTCGAGTGAACTATCAAAAGGCAGCAATTGTTGGAGTCTTGGATGGAAAGCGTCAACGGGTGCAATCCGTGTTGGTGAACTTGGTCGTCCCGATGACATCACCGCCACCCCACGCCCAGACCAAGGTTGGCCCAGACCCAAGAGGATCTTCCGTGGATTGTGGAAATCGATTCTCAATTTTTGTACTCATTAATTTTCTTGTGATTTGGGGCTCGTACCGGCCGACATGTCATTTTACCCTGTGATCTAGATCCCACCATCGTGGGTGCACTGCCATCGAGGCTTTCTCGGACCTTGATGCGAAATCTCTCTGCCGAATTATGGTGATTCATCTCAAGTTCTCAACCCGACTCACCTCTACACAACAAGTTTTCGAAATGGCTAATGCCGAGTTCAACTATGGCTCGCAGACTCCCTGCCTTACCTGGGTAGTTGCAGGAATTGCCGCAATAATCAACATCGAATTCCGGCTCAGAAGTTGGAGAGGAATTCTGTAAAACTAAAAACCACCGGCCAGCGGTGCAAGAAAGGGCAGATGTGGTGCCCAGACAAGATGTAGGTTAATGGAATTGATGGAACTGGTGGCCCCAGACCTAGAAGGACGGGAGATGACATTGATGGAACCAAGCCCAGAAGGTGATGGATGGTATTGGTGGTTGTCTGGCTGGTATTGATCATGGATGGTAAAGAACATCGAAGAGAAGCTCGAGTCCCACTGCCCAGACCTTTTTATTACCCACACCTGGGGTGGTTCCTTCCAAGCCAACCCAGTGCAATGTGAGTTTGACAGGTGTGGGGACACGGTTGAGATGCCAGGTCGGAGAAGAGCGTCGGGACGGGACCCGCAAGGCTGGTGGGCGGCCCCAGAGCTGAGAGGACCCCTTGCAACTTGTCCCCCACTCCCGTCGCGCCCAACGCTGGGCCAATCATAGACGGAATGAATCATAATGATAATTCTCACACCATACGAATATACACGACATTAGTCCCAGGGCACGGAATACTTAAGGCGTGGCCATGACCTGATTGTCCCGAGATGGAAAAACATCATTCGCAACACAGCTTTCAATAGGGCAACAAGATGGTCAACGCAATATCAGCAATGACAGCGATGGGCACTCCTGGCAGCGAAACCAGCCGGCTCATAGTGCCACAGCTGCCCATCTCGCAACGCATCAAATATGCCCTGCTCGCCTTTTTGTGGTCAAAACTGGTGCTCAAGCCGGCGCTATACATCAGCGAGGCCAAGAAATATTTCGTCTCGCCTGGGGAGAACGAGCCTGACCTCGTCAAGGTCTACCCAGTGCGGAAGTCGTTAGCAAACCGGTCAGCCTAAGTCCCCCTTTTCCCATCCAACCACCCAGCCAGTCACTAAACAATCACCACAGCATCTTCTTCCCGCCTTCCTACAACCCATCCACCGCGTCACCCGAAACCACCAAATTCCCCACCATCCTCACCATACACGGCGGCGCCTTTTTTGTAGGCGAGCCGCACCACAACGACAGCTGGAACCGCGCGTTTGCCAAACGCCACGGCTTCCTCGTCATCGCCCTCGACTACACCAAGGCGCCGGGGGGACCCTTCCCCACGGCCGTCTACGATCTGGAGGCGCTCATCGGGTGCATCCTCGCCGACGGCGCCCTGCCCGTCGACACCGACCGCGTGGCGCTGGCGGGCTGGTCGGCGGGCGGCAACCTAGCGCTGGCCGTGGCCCAGCTGCCGTCGCTGCGCGGCCACCTCCACGCCGCCGTGCCGCTGTACCCGCTGGTCGACTTCGTCCCTGGAGCCGGCGGCGGCGCCGCCGCCAAGGCGCGCGGGCGGCGGTACAAGCCCGCGCTGGGCGGGTTCCGCGGCCGGCCCACGGATTTCATCTTGCTAGGCATGGGAATCCTCAGCTGGGCGTATCTGAGCCCCGGCCAGCGGTGTGATGACCCGCTGCTGAGTCCGTACTACGCCCCGCGGGACCATCTGCCCAGGAATATCTTCTTGGTTGCCTGCGAGATGGACTTGCTGGCGCCCGAGGCGTGGCGCATGGCGTGCAAGCTGGCGGGGAAGAGGATACCGGGCTTGGATGAGGTGGTTGGGTGTGAGGAGACGGTCGGGAAGGGGTTGCTGATTACGGAGGGGGATGAGCGGTTTTCCTGGGAGGAGACGATGGAGGATGGGTCGCGGTACAAGTGGCTGCTCGTGCCGGATACCATCCACGGGTTCGACCAGGATAATATTGAGGGATAGCCAAGGATCCGGTATTCATGGAGGATGCGCGGATCAAGACGGCCAAGGTGATGGACTTGATAGGGGAGTGGTTGTTGGAGGGGCCGTTGAAGGCCGAGTGTTGATAGCTGGCATAGAGTTGGATAAATATATCTGCCTGGTTAATGTCTGGCTAGTCACACTTCTAATTGAGTTTCTGTCGAGGTCCTCGATTCCGGTATTCAATCATTCGCCTCATGCTTTATCTTAAGAGAACAGTGAAAATGTATTGCTAAAGATGAAAACTCGCTACACAATACACCTCACTGAATGATAATCCCATATTATAACAAACAGCCAACTTCCTATTCTCCTCGTTGTTGACAAAACCTCAGTAAAAGTTCCAGGGCAGTCATATTTTGACTACCTACCTACAGGTACTTAACCCCTTCCTACCCCCCTCTCACCTCCCCCCTTCCTCTCCTTCCTCGTCCACATTCATCGATCTTTGCTCTCATACCATCCTGTCAGTCATTGTCGCGCATATCGACCATGGAATCCAGACGGGACAGGCAACCAAAACGAAAAGCGGTATCACAAGCCTGCAAATACGCCAAACATTTACGGAAATTCCCTAACGTTATTGGACGAAGTGAACAGAATCTCTTCTGTAAAAAGCGAACTCTGAGACAATACGCCCGATGGTGTCTAGTCTCTCCAGTCAAACTAATTGACCGGCGGATTCTGGATCTGCTCGACAAGGAAGTTTATCTACACCGACACCAATGGTGCTTGAGGGCCTGCTGTCAGGGCGCCCCTGTCATTATGTAAAGTAGTAAGCCCCTTAACTTTACCCTTCTATGGTCAACAACAAACCTTCTAATCCGAACTAGAAGGTTCTCATCAGGAGGGCACACGTATAGGCAGATGATGGATAATGCTATGGAAGAGGAAGCGCTGGCCCTAGCACAGGAAGGAGGAAGTGGCTGGCTGGCATGGCCTATGCGCTGACGTCTACCACATACTCTCTCACACGCACACAGACACGCACACACAAACAATTCATTATGCCTGGCGGGCTTAACCCGAAAGAGCAACTGTTACTCGTCAAGTCTATGGACGACTCTACGAGCATACTAAACTTAAGGAAGGAAGAAAAGAAAAGAGAGAGCTCCCATCGTTGGGGCTCGACTTTCAAGTCCCTGGAGGCGACTCCTTATGCCGAAGCTTGCCAGTGCTCCACGTCGGTTTGAGAATGGTGGCGATGATTTATCTTCCTTGTGGCACTTAAACCGACAGCCAGCCGACTTGTTTATTTCGGAACTTCAATTTATCCATCCCGTCATGACTAGAACGCTCCGGATGATGCAACTCAACGTGAGGAAGCAAGGGGAGGTGCACGACAGTTTAATGAACGACGTGGACACCCAGGGCGCTACAGTGGTGGCTATCCAGGAACCCCAAGCGCGGAAGATACACGGAAGACTCCTGACGGCCCCTATGGGCCATCATAAATGGACTAAGATGGTTCCGTCTACGTGGAGGGAAGGTAGATGGGCCATCCGGAGCATGCTCTGGATAAACAAGGACGTGGAGGCTGAGCAGGTGCCGGTGGATTCCCCGGATATCACGGCAGCAATCGTGCGGCTCCCGGACCACGTGGTCCTGGTCGCGTCGGTCTACGTACCATTCGCGGATGCCCTAGCGCTAAAGGACACCTGCGAAAATCTACACATGGCGGTGGCGAAGGCAAGGCGGGGAACCGGAACCACGGTCGACGTGGTAATCATGGGAGATTTCAACCGCCACGACCAGCTGTGGGGGGGAGACGACGTGTCCTGGGAGCGACAGGGAGAAGCTGACCCAATCATTGACCTAATGAACGAGCTTGCCCTAAGCACCCAGAACTATTACACAAGGCTGAGTTCCCGCACATCGCTCTCGCTCTCCTTGAGAATCCGAAAAACATCGACGCCTGAAAGTCCGGGGATGTAGCACACTCCAACGTGACGAAGCTTCCCCTCCACTTCCCGCAGCAACACCGGCAACGAGCACCCGTGGATCAAGTACACCAGGTCATGTGTTTCCGTCCCTGGAGGCCCTCCGCCCACGCGCCCATCGACTGTGTGGAATAGGTTTTTGTTGAACGAGAAGTTCAATAGTCGGCTGACAAACCCGAGAAGGGCGTTTTCCTGTCCTTCACTTGGCTCCGTTGCAGGGTTGAAGCCGTCATCATCTTTCGGGTTGCTTGACATGCCTGCCAGACACTCCCACAATTTCTCCTCGGATTGGAACCCCAAGAACTTCAGCTCATCGACGGTGAAGTTGCTTGGCCCGTCCCTCACCGTCAAAGCTTTCATGAACAAATTGTATGGCGTGAACTCGCGCAGAGTATCACCCAACAGCCCTAATGTGGGCGGGTCTCCCCCATGCGTGCATTCGTTGACGGTCTCGACCAAGGCGTGGAGGGGCGATCCCCTTTCGTGGTAAGCGTGCGTCCAGAATCTGCCTTTGTTGTCTACCAGGTACTTCAGTAACAGAATCATCGATGTGCTGTTGAGGGCGTAATCCATAATCATGCCTCTGGTGACATTGGTGTAGTCGACGATCTTCTTGCCAGCCTGGCTTGCAACTTTGCCAACTTTGGTAACTTGAACACCGAAGCAAGTCAAGTATCTTGTTGGGGAGATGGTGGGCTTGTACTTGGCGGGTGTCCCGGCGTCCGAATGCCTATACGCATAGACGGCATCGCACCAACTGGTCTGGTCTCCGAGACGCTCAAAGTCGGGTTGCCATGAAGCGAGGTTGTGCGTTCCCAACGTCCTTGGATACAGCCCGATGCCCGAGTAGAAGATCAGCGAGCCGAGAGGGAGATCCTGAGACGAGTCTGAGGCCCAGGCCGCGTAAACGTCTGCCACGGGCATGGTGTAGTCCGGGGTGAGGCCCATCCGAAATATGCGGAACAGGGCAAAGACCTTGTCACGAGGGTTCTTGCAGCGCGAGCGGCGGACGATATCGAGGAACAGGCGGGTTGCTCCCACGGCGTTCTCGCGTCCGGCTTTCATGCCGTATATTTGAGTGATTAAAGGAAAGATGGGGATGAAGCGACCAAAGAGCGGAGTATCGTCGCTGCGCTGGGTCAGGAGGGAGTCTGCCCAGGCTCGGTAGCGGGTGAGACTGCCCATTGGCAGGTGTTCGTCGCCGCAGAGGAAGATGGTCTCGTCCGAATCAGCTGCTGCCCAGAGCTCTTGGAATATCCAGGAGCGCTCAAAGTATTCCGCCTCTGCAAAGTTTGAGATGGCTTGCCAATACTTGTTGAACGGCGGGAGGTCGGAATGCATCGCGCAGAGCTCTGGGTAATCTTGATTCAGCTGGGATATCGAGTATCCGTCCCGGACGCGAACCGCCAGTTTTCGGATTGCGCTGAGGGCAAGATCAAGGTTGTTGTGGCCGGACGGCCCGAGCCAGGAGAAAACGCAGCCAGCCTTTGTGAAGATCTCTTGCATCATGTGTATTTGCTTGTTCTTCTCCGCTGGGTCACCTTGGTTTATGCAGAGCGCATCAACCCAGATCGGCAGGTAACCGCCACCCACTCGCGCGCGGTGGCCGGCCGCTATAATCCTTCTAACGAAGAGTCTGTCCTTGACGCTAGGCTTGTTGGATGTGCCATCTGCACCGCGCTCGTCTTCGGAATCCGTCCCTTCATCGGCATCGCTCTCATGGTGGAGATCACAGTCCTCGGATGAGAGATAGCGTCTCAAGCCGGTGACGCCGTTGGGCTCGTCCACTATGGACGAGACCAAGTCGCATCGTATGCTGATGCTGACGCCGTTTTCCGTAAAGTAGCGCCAGAAGTTTCGTAGAGCTGATTCCAGGTTTGCCGTCACAGCTCGCGGGTGCCCTTCGACCAGCACGTCTCGGGTTATGCTCTCGTCGCCCCAGACGTAGGACAAGGTAGCAAACTCAAGATCGGTCTCGTCCAAGCTGACGGTGCGTAGCGAGCACTGGATTGGACCGTCGTCAGATCCTCCTATGAGCTGAAGCAGCCGGACTTCGCGTCGAATGGGGTCCAGCGGTTCGTACATAAAGCCGAGGAGTTCTGATGGGATAGAATTTGACATAGTTAATGCTAGGAACATGTACATGTATGGGCTTCTGTTGGTTCTCTTTAGTTCCCTTGATGAACTGCGTGAGCGGAGCAAAGAGGACCGGGTTAGGGTATCCAGGGAGGCAGCAGCTGGTCAACGACCCCGCGCTGCGCGCCAGGCTCAGCACTGCCTCACAAGGCTCTGGTCGGATGAGTGGCTCATCAAGGCGAGAGCGGGGTCGTAAGTCGGCACATACTATTACTATTCCTATCCCCCACATATCTGCCGCCCAGCAGGCGCCCAGCAGGCGGCTCGTGTCGCGTACATAGGATTACCCACCTTGCCTAGAGGCCGGTCTCCTTGGCCGAGGCTGGGCAGTGGGCACCGTTTTGGGCCTGCCGCCCTTTGGCCGTTTTCCGTTTTCCCTTTTCCGTTTTCCCTTTTCCCTTTTGGCGCCCTAGGTCCCCGACAGGCTACAGCTCGCGTGTCTTGTCTCGGGCCGTGGCCAAGCTGCCAGCTTTCAAGAATCCAAGTGTCGGAGGCCAGCAGCCACAAATGACAATCACGTTGGTTGGGCTCTGGGGCACTTGGATGATACTGTGTACACAGTAACTAGTAGTATTACTGTATTGTATTATTTGAACTTCCGAACGCTTCCGTTGGACAATGGACCGTTCCCTGGATGTTTCCCCCCCCC
>MU857148.1:0-12508 GCA_033296705.1 Chaetomidium leptoderma | reverse complement strand
TTTCCAGGGCTATATAAAAAAAAAAAAACACTAATAAAGGGGGGCACGGCAACGGATCGGTTCGTCCCTCACCCTTGCTGGTACCAGTTTAGCCCCCGAAAGCTAGCGACCCCGAGACCCCGCGATGCCCGCCGTCATCAAGCCAGACCCAGACCCCCAGAGCGGCACGAACCGCGACCAGGCTACGTCGTCGCCCTTGAGCCTGCTTATCCACGCCTCGCCCGGCCACTACCGCTACCCCATCCTACGCTCATCGTTCAGCCCCCAGCACGATCCCCGTTCCACGGGCCCTCCCCCCTCCATTGTGGCTAACAAGAATGGCTTCGCCCACACCGTCATCCGCGCCTGGCAGCAAGACCTACACCTAAGACTCCGGCCCGACGATGTTTGGCTCGCCATCCTCACCCAGTTCAGTTTCTTCGTCAACGGGAACGCCGAGGCGCTCCGTCCCATCTTCGTTGCCCATGAAGAGCGGCAGGAGCTCGTCGTCGATGCCCGCCCCGCCACCATCGAGACCGTAGACCTCGGCGCCGTCACCCAACGGCTGGCTGCCATAGTGAAGGAGCGCCTCGTGGATCCCAACATCGCCGCCACCCTCCTGCCCAGCTTCACTACCACGACACCGCACGACCGAGCCGTGGCTGCTATGGCGTTCCTAGGGGCTACGAAGGAGTACTTCGGCTCTAGTATAAGGTTCGGCTGCGGCTTCCCGTCAGTGACCTTGTTAGGTGAGAGAAGCGACTAGGCCGACATTCTCGGACGCGTGGCCTGGTTCGAGACCCTCGGCCACGAGGAGACCGACGCGTGGACTGTACGGCTGACCAAAGTCCTCGAGTATATGGTGGCCAGCTTCGACTCTCCAAACGGGGCCGATGTCAAGTATTTTTGGACACGCGTAGTCCACGAGGCAACCGGAACGCTGTTTGGCCGTATCGTGACTCTGTCGGGCTGGCTGACGGCGTTTTGTTGGTGGGGGGCCGGTGGCAAGAGAGTGCAGAGCTACACTGATGAAGAGCTCTCGAAAAGGTTTGTGGCCGGATATCGTCGCTTGACGCTGGACGGCGTCGAGTTTCCCATCATTGAACGGAAGAGAGTCCCTCCAGGCGTTGTGACAGTCCCGGTCACGCTGTACCAGGGGGTAACCAGCAAGGCGATGCTCCTGGCCGGGTCGATGGGGATGCAGGTGATTGAGGAGGGAGAAGACCAAACTGCGGCTCAACCTGCTTCGGGGTGGTGGCTGCCCGTCAGCCAACCCCGACCCAAATATGCCTGTCCCAAGACCGCCCCGAGCATACAGTGCCACAGTGGCACGTACCTAGTTTTTGACAGTCTTGTACATTCCTAACCCGACACAATACAATACGCCGAACATCTCCCCACGTCCGCCAGTTGGCTGCTGCGCTGAAAGCTCTCCTGGCTTGCGCGGAGGGCTGGCTGCTGCGCTGAGGAAGAGTCGCTGCTGGACTGGGTCGACTGGGGCTGCTTCTGTTGCTGGGTGGTAGTCGGCTCTTGGGCCGCCGTCTTCTTCTTCCTCGAGGCTCGGGGCGGCGGCACCGGGGGGTCCCGCTCGTACGACCACACCACACCCGTGGCCAGGATTTCAAACTTGCCGCCGCCCTGGACACCACCCGGGTGGTACTTGCGCTCGGCGGCCTTGAACGTGCGGTCCAGCTCGCCGCGCGTCATCCGCTCGCCCGCCGTCGACACCATTCTCGCGTTGGGCCTGACCACGCTCCTGCTGCCTGTCGTAGACTTGCTCTCAATCTCTTGGCCGTTCTCGTCCAGTTTCGGTGCAGCCCGGGACCGCTTGATGGGGCTGCCGTTTTCATCCAGCTGGGGCTCGGGGCCTCTTGATGGGGTTGCCGTTCTCGTCGAGCTTGGGCGGCGCACGGGGACTCTTGATAGGCTGGCCGTTTTCGTCGAGCTTGGGCTCGCGCTTCTTGGGCTTGGACGGTTCGGCGGGCGGTTGGTTCTCCGTGGCGCCGATGCTCGCGTTGTCCGGTGTGGACGGCGCGTTGTTGGGATTGGCGGTGGCATTGGCAAGTGGAGGCTGGGGGACGTCCGCCGGAGAGGTGGTCGGCTACGCTGTTGGCTGGTCGGAAGGAATATTCTTGGGGCGATAGAGGGCGCATGGGAGGTGGGGGTGGCGTTCTTCTTCGGCCGTCCTGGGCCCCTCTTGGTCGGGTCTTGTCGTCGCCGGCTGCGGTCTGGCGTACTGGGGGTGCGGGCACAGCACGCGCTCGCTTTGCTGCCGGGCTGGTAGGCGTTCCTGCGACCCGAGCACGTTTATTCGTGCCCGAGGTTGTGGCAGCGGTGGCCGTTGTGGTAGAGGTCGCTCCACGTGCGCGAGACTTCCTTCTGGCAGCCCTCCTCGAAGGCTTCCACTCGCCATCATTGTCGTCCTTGGGTAGACGAAGCCAACCGCCGCGTAGAGGCCGAAGTAGGGCCTCCTTATCCTCCTTATCCTCCGCGTCGGGAAGCTCCTGGGTGTAATTGCTCCACGCGACGGACTCGGTCGGCTGGGCGTGAGTCGCGAGTGACCGGGGGGATATCCGACCAATCCAACACAACCTCTCAGGTATTCTTTTTTCTCCCTCTGCCCCCCACTCAACACCCACTCACCACACCCCACTCACCACACCACTCGCCCAACTGCCCCCAACAATGGCGCAAGGCGTCGATGGGCAGCCGCCGCGGCCACCGGGTTTTGTCCGCCTCCCCGCCTCCGTCCGCCGTCGTGTCTACCTGTACCTGGGAGTGGCACGGTTTGACGGCAGACCATACACGTATTACTTGGACGGCCGCAAGGAGTCGCGTGGCAGCGTGTCGGCATATGACCCGCCGCTAGCGCGCAACTTCGCCGGCGTATTGCTGTCCTGCCGCGCCCTGCACACAGAAACCGCGGCTCTGCTGTATTCGGCCAACCGATTCATCATCTTCTACTCGCGCCAGGGCTCCCTCGAGCCTCTTCGCGCTCTATCGCCCACAACGCTCGCCTCTCTAACCAGTCTCAAGATTGTTCTCAACGAATCCTCCTGCCACCACCCCACCGACTCATCAGAATCCCCTTCCGATTGCTGCTATGACGCCAGCTACAATCATGGGCCATGGCGGGACGGCGAGTTTGGGAGAGTTAGCGAGCATTGCGCCAAGCACCATGGTTACCTGCACCGCCTTCCGTTACTCGATCCCGCCTCACAGGTAGGCTTGGACTCGATGTCGGCCAATCTGGCAGCCCAAGCCATGCTGAGCGAGTGGTACGATACCGCAGCCTACTTATCTTCCTGTGTTAGCGTCGAACGCCTCGCGCTCTCGTTGGTTTGCGACGTCGACCCTGGGCATTCGTACGCACTCGAGGTAGCCCGCCTGGCCGTTGCCCCGATCGCGGACCTCTTCCCACATCTCAAGGACGGCCATATTCGACTTTGCAAGACACCGAACCGTCCACTCCAGCGACTGGCTGAGGAAGCCGTCTTTAATGCTTGCCGCCCTGGAACCTTTGGCCTTTGCCTCGGGACTGCAAAAACATCGTCAGCTCTATTCACAAACCTTCCGCCGGAGCTACGCGTCCGTATCCTCGAGTACACCGACTTGATAACACCGTGGAAGGAGGTCACATGGAGTAGACAAGACCGCGGCTACCAAGTATGTCGCCCGCCCTGGTACTTGGACCACGAACCCGTGTGCCCGCGCCATATCCACCATGGGACCGCGTTAAGTTACTGTGGTCCTCGCGGTGCCCGATCCGGACCCGGGTGTTTCTGCCGCCGTCGACATGCCGCCTTCTCCCTCACAAGCTGCCAGTGCTGGGCTCCGCCGACCGATCTGTTTCTCATATGCCGGGTCCTGCGCCGGGACGCCGAGTTCGTCTTCTTCTCGGGGAACCGTTTCGTAGTACACGATTACCACGCTATGCCGCCCTGGAAGTTGCCCGACGTGCAGCAAGAGCGTTTCGGGGCTTCTGTGTTCCTAAGAGAAATCGTTCCTGCCCATTGCCTCGCCTACCTACGCTTCCTCGAGCTGGTCTTCCCGCCCTATGCGCCTCACGACTGGCCCCAGGACGACGAACACGCCGCGATCCAGGATTGGCGCGCTACACTCGACTGGATCCGGGCCAGGATCAACGCGCCTGCGCTTACCATCCGCATCGTCATGGCCGATTCCCATCTCGAAATACCCGAAGGCCGCCGGGACGTGACAAAGGACCAGGTAAACGACATGCTCGGAGGCTACGCGCGCATTGCTCACCCTCTGGGACCCTTGGTAAGGGACGACGGTCTGGCGGGGTTCTATGCGCAGCTCGCACTCCCCTGGCGATGGACCCGGGACACAGTCCGCAGTGCTCGGCAGTGCGGCCCGTGGGGCCCGTGGTGGCTGGCCAGGGAAGAGCGACGTCTAAACGAGGATTGCGAGCGCCGAGTGAGGGGGGGCAGGGATGATGATGCAACTGTCGATTCACGCGACAGCTCCAAGGCCGAGCCGAGAAAGAGCGTTTGGCAGCGTTGGTATGAAGTTGAGGACTATTGAGTACTAAGCTGGGGCGCAGTTTGAGGTTGGCGTCGTGTCACACTGCAGATGAGAGCTTGCCTGATAGAGGAAAAGGAACGAGCGCAGGTAGCTACCATAGCACTACCAATGGAAAGGTTACCTCGGTAGTTGGAAGGGGAGGGCGTATCGCTTCGTTGACGTGGATTCATTCTCCCCGGCCATCGCTGTAGTAATGGGGGCCAACGAAAGAAACCTATCTCCTAATATTCGGGGCCGAAAGCGACCTTTTCCTGGAGGCGATGATGCGGCGGATGAAAACAGTGCCAGTTAAGAGGATCATCTCGGCGGTGATATCGCTCACCAAAATGTCCGGAAGCGCCTCCAGCAATCTCAATTCATTCGGTCAAGCTCCAAGTCCTCCGGAGTAACAAGTTGAAACAAACGAGAACTTGTCATCGGACTCCGAGCCGGAGGCGCTGCCGCGCCGGCGCCGGCGCCGGCGCCCGCTGGTCTCGTCAGAGAATGCCAACCATGTGGCGCGTTCCGAGAGCGACTGTTCAATGGAGGACGATTATGCGCCGCACGCTGAAGCCCCATAGCCGGGTGTCTGTTTTGGGGTTGTGATTCCCTCCAGTGCCATCCATCCCTGCTAATAACAGTGTGATGAGTGATGAGGGCGGTCACTGACTGATTATTATGGTGGCTTCCTCCAGATCGTGCTCCAGCAACCGAAGCTCAGCCGTGTCAAGTCGGAACAGGGCGAGTTTGGCGTAACCTTCGAAGGCATGGGTGGCACCTTTGCAGTTTACGAGGCCAGCTCAGGCGCTTACTGCGGTCCCTTGGACGCAGAGGCCGCTAGGTCCGTCGAGGTTTTGTTCCCAGAAGCGGGATCGAACTTTTACGTCTCGGCGTCTTTGGATGCTCGGTCACAGGTCCTGAAACTCGTCGTTTTTGGGGGCTCTGTGGAGCAGGCCGATGATGTTGGACGCCTGCTCTCTGCAAATGGGTTGTTTCTGCAACATCCGAGCCCGAAAGACTACGACAGTCGGGATTACTTCAATCCTCATTATCTTACGCGACCGGGTGCCACTTCAGGAGACATTGGAGGCGGCTAACCGTGGACTGGGCCAGACGAGACATTTAACACTCGTGGAGAAATCCGAAGTGGCCACAGTCTTGGATTCGGCGTCTGGGCCCGCAACCTTCTCCGAGGTGCAGGTCAGCCAGAGTCTGACGACGGACCTCAAACCGTAAGACTACCAACCACCTTCTTGCTGCAGAAGAGAAGAGTTTGCACTGACACGACTCTTTTTCTCTCGCAGTCACCAAAGGAAAGCACTTGCCATGATGGCCGAGAAAGAGAGTGGCAATTTATGCAATCCCCAGTTCCCGCCGCTTTGGGTCGAGTTGGAGATTCAGGGTGGCGTTGAGGGAAGTAGTATGTGAGTGTCCCAAGTTAGGAAGAATGGGTGTGACTCGCCAGACACTCACCAAGTTGCTAGATACCAGGACACAGTGACGGCCACCATCCTTCGGTCCAATCCGCCATTATGTCTTGGTGGGATCCTTGCTGATGTGGGGAACGCGTACTCCTCCTTTGTAGGAGAAATATGCCGACAGGCCGTTTTCTTTTAGGATATGGGTCTTGGAAAGACCCTGACGACACTTGCATTAATTTCTGGATCGATACAGGGAGCTCGCAGCCCACCAGCCTCTTCCCCTAATATCACCATAGACTCGGGTGCCATGTTCAACTCCCGTGAAAGCAGTCCAGTTTGCATCCGAGGCACTCTGGTAATCACACCACTATCAAGTGACCGCCTCCTCAATCCCGTATCCCGAAGAGAGAGGCAATGAAAGTGACGCAAGTACAGCGTTATCAAACTGGGAAGAACAAATAAAAATGTCGTCGCATTAAACGATTTCTATCCCTCGGATTCCGATCAGGGCGACCTGTCCCATCACGCCGACGCGACCCACGGACACGATGGCAGCGATGCCGTGGGTTGGAGGGAGTTCACGCGGCGGTCGAGCAAGCAAGTCACCTCGAGCAACATCACTTGCATCATTGAGGATGCCATCGACCAAAACCAGGTTGAAGTCATGACGCAATTGCTCTCCAAGAAGGCAGGGTTTCTCGACTTGCCGAGCACGACCAGCCTTCTTCGGACCGAGAAGTTCTGGGTCCTTCAGGAGGCGCTCGACCGCGTGGCAAGGCACGCGAGCGCAGAAATGATGGAGTGTGTCATCGCGGCCGCGAAGCAAGTCAAATACAAGGTCAAGGATCGAGTCGGTCTCCTGGGCCTGGCCATCAGGACAACGAACGTTCCTTGTACCGAGGTGCTTCTGCGGCATTACCCCGTTGTCGAGGAGGAGGTTGAGCGTACGGAATATGACTCGGACAATGAGGATTGGAGATTAAGAAACGCGGTAGTACCCAATGCTGCCGGAAACACTCTCGACATGGTGACCCTGTTCGAATTGGCATTTGCTCACGGCAACGCACAAATCATGGAATTGCTGGTCAAGGCGGGAGCACGATCGGTGGTCCGGCGAGAGCATCTCGTTGCCATCTTCAAGACACCGGGCCACAGGCGGCTGATCACGAAAGACGACCAAGAGACAAGGGAGACGCTGGAGAGGATGAGGCCCCTGAAACTTTCCGAATCGACGCTACAGTACGGGCTGCAAGTGGCGATCCAGAATTCTTCGGCCCATTATGCGCAGTTCTGCATCGACAAGGGCGCCAATGCCGATTTCCGGTACAACATTCCCGGGAGCGGAAAACAGAGGCGCGAGCGGCCCACAATGCTGTTCCTGGCGTTGGAACACGGGTGTGCACCTATCGTCAAGATGCTGTTGGAGCATGGCGCGAGGATCACAGACGACGAACGGGCCAGGATTGATGACAGCTATGAAGAGGACGACGGTCGGATGGAGGGATTGCGGGGGTTGAAGCGCGTGGAGGAGTACTTTTCCATGGACTGGGAGGAGATTGTCCAAACATATCATCGGCATGGGTGAGAGACGCTCGTTTTCTGCTGGGATTGCAACGCTGTCAAGGGTAATAATGTCTTGATAGAAAGACCATTGGACAAGGTCGCCAAGTACGGGATGTATTGTGCTACCTAGGCCTAAGTATGCTGCCGAGATTCAAAATAGGAAACAAGAAACGATAGAAATCACCGCCCCATACCATTCCCGCTCGCTCATACAATAACATAATCCTTCAGCGCCTCCTCGATCTGCTCCACCGCCGCCCCCCCCTTGTTGACATCCACCCAAACCTCATGCCCCTTGGCACTCCCTTTAGCCCTGCCATCAGCGGCCCAAATCTCCATGACGGCATTCTTCAACGAAGCATCCACATTCTTCAGCCCCTGCAGCCTCTCGACCCGCGTCGGCACGGCATCAGCCGACCGCGCCACGGCGTCCCACACGGGGTCCTTGAGGTCATAGACCATCTCGCAGCGATGCAGCACGTCAAACACGCGCGCATTCACATCCACCACGTCCAGCTGCAGGTCCCGGCCGAGGGCAATCTCGAACCCGCCGTCCGGGTTCCAGCGGTGCACGTGGCCCAGCGCGACCGTGGTGCAGCCGTGCTCGCGCGTGGCGCGGAAGCCCGGGGGCACGCGCGCCTGCACGTCGCTACCCGTGTGGCCCACCAGCTTGACGTTCCACTGCCGCCACCGGCCCGTCCCGTTCCACTCGGGCCCGATGATCAGGATGCCCTCGCGCTGCTTCCACGTGATGGGCGTGCGGACAAACGAGCGCAGCGGAGGTTGCACAGTATCTCCGTCGTCGCCGAGGGCTTCTTCGTGTTCGGGCTCGGGCTCCTCCACCAGCTCGAACTGCGCGTCTTTGCCCACCACCAGCAGGATGGTGATCTCGGTCGGCCGCGGAGAGCCGTTGGCCAGCCGGGCGGTGCCTTCGAGCGGGAGGATGGTGCCCTCCCTGGCGAGCACGGGCATCTGCGAGAGGTCGCGGTGGAGGTGCATGTACCGGCCGCCGTCGTAGACGAGGTGCGGGTGGAACAGGTCGACGAAGCGGCCCCGCGGCAGCCAGGCGCGGACGCCGCCCATCAGCGTGGTGGTGCTGTCCGGGGAGGTGATGGGGGCCACGATCAGGTCTGGGCCAAAGTAGTATTGGGTGGGCACCGTGTAGGCCTCGGCGTCGGTGTGGTTCCAGTACATGGGCTGGATCAGCGGCTCGCTCTCGTAGGCGGCGCGGATGTTCATGGTGTAGAGGAAGGGGATCAGGCGGTGGCGCAGGATGAGGAACTCCTTGATGGTCTTGAAGGCGTCCTTCTCAAAGTTCCAGGGCTCCTTGGAGTTCCAGAGGTTCTTGGTCGAGTGCAGCCGCATGATCGGGGAGAAGCAGCCGAGCTGCACCCAGCGGACCGTCAGCTGGTTGGACCGGACCCCTCCCCAGTGGCCGCCGATGTCGTGGCTCCACCACCCGTAGCCAATGTTGGAGGCGGTCGCCGTGAACTCGGGCTGGAACTCGAGACCGGCCCAGGTGATTTGCGTGTCGCCCGAGAAGCCGATGGGGTACCGGTGGGAGCCGGCACCGGCATACCGGGAGAAGGTCAAGGGTCTTTGCAGGGTCTTGAGGCTGCGCCGACTGGTGAGGTAGTGGTAGTGGTTGAGCACCCACAGCGGGTCGACGCCGGGGATCTTGGTCCTGTCGCCCTGCTGCCAGTCGATCCACCAGAAGTCGACGCCTTGCTTCTCGAGGGTCAGCTTGAGAACGTCAAAGTAGGCGTCAAGGAACTTTCGATCGGTGCAGTCGAACTGGATCGGCTCGTTCCGCGAAGTGTCGTGGTTCAGCGCCTTGGCCACGGCCTCGTACTGGTCCTCGTACGCTCGGATGCCGTCGGCCGGGTGGTCGTTGAGCGTCACCTTCAGTCCCCGGTTGTGCAAGTCTTTCATAAACCCCTCCGGGTCGGGAAAGAGATCGCGGTTCCAGCTGTAGCCCGTCCATCCAGACTTGTGCCAGTCCATGTCGACCACGCCGACGTTGAGGGGGATGCCCTCGCGTTTGAAGTGGTCCATGAGCTCGAGATACTCGCTGGCCGTGTATTCGTGGTAGCGTGACCACCAGTTTCCCAGCGTCCAGCGGGGGAGAATGGGCTGAGTCCCGGAGAGGCGGTAGAAGTCCTTGATGGCCGCCTTGTGATCCCCGTTGTAGGCGAATAAGTACCCGTCGATGCGACCCGGAGGGCGCGTGGCAATCCATCCGTGGCTGTCGAACAACATGGACTTGCTGTCGTCAAGCACAGCATAGGCCTTGCGGGAGAGCACGCCGGGTTCCAGGTCGACGCGGCCCCAGGCGCCGTCCAGTGTCCTGGCAGTGCCGCCCAGGTCACCGTAACTGTTGCCGTCGTACTGCCAGACATCCTTGTGGACTTTGACCGAGAGCCCGGCCGACGAGAACTTCTTTTTGTCGTAGCTGAGGTGAAAGTGCTCTGTGATGATCTCGAGCGAGTCCTCCAAGTCGACGACGCGGTAGTGGGGAGCAGCAAAGTGTCTAAACAGGGCAAACGTGGACACGCGGTCCTCGAAGCCGCCGTCCTCGGACCATTCGTAGCGGATCAGCCGGTCGGTCAAGACGGTGAAGCGGTAGTGCGAGCTTCCCTTGCCGCCCGTGACAACGGCTTTGGGGTTGGCCGCCGGGTTAGAGGGGAACGAGTACCGGCTGTTGGCGGCCATTGTCTGGACTCTGATCTGAGTGATGATTCTGATCTAGTGTTGTGTTTGAAATATTGAGGTTTAAATCAAGACCGCGCACTCGCGATTCAGAGGGAAGGCTGCTAGAAATAACAGCGCAATCCCGTCTTTTAGTTCAAAGTTGAGACGGCGAAGAGGTGTCGTTTCAGGTCACTCCTGCGAGACGGTGTTACCCCGTGGTCAGGTGCGCTTGTCTTTCCCTTGTCTTCCCCGCAACAGGGCTGCCACACCCGCTGTGGAGAAGAGCCTCCACCTGATCATCCAGCAACCAATTACATTTCGTAAGGCGGTTGACGGCAGCCACCCTGGGCCCTGGACACTGCACCCAGACCCCCCCGGCCCAGTTTCTCGCGCCATCGCCCTCGGGTCATGTTCCGCATGTTCCGTCGACGGCTCAAATCTATACCTCCTTGGGTGTTGTTAGAAACCAGCAGCCACAAGACACGATCAGACGATGAATACACTGAATCAATAATAAATTGGATGATTAAATGCTTGGAAGATGAGCAACAACAGGGATAATTCGATTGTCGGTGTCCCATGCTCTGGTCACCTGGTGCTCATGTCTGACGATGATGCTTGTGACGACTCGACCGACCGGGCTACATCTGTGGTCCCGACATCCTACCTATAAATGGGTTTTGGTGTAGTGGTGCTGTCACGCATTTATTAATTATCAACCCTAGAAACCGGAATGTCACGACCGGTCCCTCGAGAGCTGTGTGACCGGGACACCGCTTCGACATCACCACCCTGGCGAGACGCGAAGGCACGACCAGCGGTGCCGACATGAGTGGCGCGATGTGAGTTGCAAGGTTGCAAGGGAGTTCGCCAGGAGCTGGGAGAGGGAATACTATTGTGGCCCCATTTTCGTCGTTCAAGTTAGCTCTCGGCCTGATAATTCATGCCGACCGAGTACTAGTACCTAATAGAGGCTGGAACGGGTATAGCACGAATACTAGTACTAGTAATTCTTCGCCCGTCCATAACACTCCAACCCACCCGTAATCAAGACGACACTGGTCGCAGATACCATGCCCCATCTCCAAATTCCTCCTTCTCCCACCGCGCCAGGGGAGAGTAGCGTCCCTGACCGTTCTTCTCTGTGTTCGCGACCGCCTCCCTGATCTGGGAGAGGGTGTGCAGCTTTGAAGCACCTCCGACGACACCCAGAGCCTCGGGTTTGACCTTTGTATTGTCAGCAAGATGTGGGCTGGACTTATGTCGGCTGTGTGGTTGTCCTACCATGTGGGTAGTGTGAACTGTGTCACTCGTTGTGATGCCGTCAACAGAGCTGGTGCCCTGGTTGACAGTATCTCGGGTTGGAGTGGTTGGGTTTGACATTGCGGATCGGAATACAAAATCGATGATTACTGAGATGACAAGACGTATATTGGTTATCGGGTCAAAGACGGTGATGGCAGGCTGTGCAGAGTCGATCTTGGGCAGCTCCTGTAGCCCATTGCGGAGACAGACAGGATCTTTAAAAGGTGAGATTGAGCCCAAGACAGACTGAATACGAGCCAACAGAAGACAGCATTGCAAGTCGCACACTGTTAAATGTCACTTTTGTGCCGAGTTGCTCGCGGTGCCAGCCCCGGGGGCAGGGGGCAGGAGAAGGCGTCCACAGCTGTGGGGACGGGACGTGGAGGACATGGCCGTGCACAGAGGCGTTTGAGGCCCTGAGATGACGGCAACCAAAAAGAATACCATTATCCGTATTTCGCCGAAACCAGCGACTGCAATGTCCCTCCCATACATTGTGGCGGCGAGATGCAGCAAATGTGGGTTTGCAAAAGTGACATTGCTGACCCCAGCCCCTGGTCGGGAGCTGGAGTTGCTTCAATGGCGCAAAGAAAAGTGACATTGGAAGGCCCCCCACCTTCCCGAGGGAGCTGAGTATTCGAGTTGCTTCAATTTCGGAGCCGATCGAACGGCAGGCATTGGACAACTCAAAGAAACATGCGTCATGTACAAGTACGTACCTGGGGTGCGTGATGCTAACAGCGGTGTATGAGTTTCTATTGGGCGAGCTGTTAGTCGAAACCCCCAGGTAGTGTAGTATGGGTGTATGGGTCTGGAACTTCACGCACACCGCTTCGCCAAGCCAATGCCCCGAATGTCACTTTTGTCCTTTGGGGCTGACCGGGGCCAGCAGGGGCAGGGCAGGCAAGGCGAAGTACTCGATAACTGCCTCAGAAGGCGGAATTGCGGACCAGGGACACAGCACATAATGTCACAAGTTAAGCCAACAGACCCCGGGACGTGCATGTGCAACAGGGAGCGGG
>MU857147.1:0-27136 GCA_033296705.1 Chaetomidium leptoderma | reverse complement strand
CAGTGTGTATTGGTAGACCGTTGAGCCAACCATCCCAAATTTGTTGAAATTACGGGAACACAACGGGAACCTATAACCCCCCACTGGTGCACAGGGCCGTTGGCTGGCGGCAGGCCCGGCGCGGCCCGGCGGCTGCCTTTCTATCCGATCTCGTGGTTAAACTCTGGGTCGACAACCCGTGGAAATCGAAGGAAGGGCGACATCGCGGATGATCGATCTTGAGGCGGTCAACTGGTGATCCGGATTTCTCTGTCATTTGATCTCGAGGTTCGTTGCCGAAGACTGACCGGACGGACAAGATCTTAGCTTCTCTCAACGCACGTCGGCTTCAAAGACTCCTCTAAACTTCAAGGTTGCTTCCACCTCTTCTCGTGCTTCATGAACCGAACAACAGGCCGCACCAGTGCCAAACCAACTCTCTTTACTTCTCAACCGACCATCTACTTTTCTCTTCGGCCCCTCGAGTCCGTCGGCTTTGCATCATGGGTGCCAACCGCGATACAGCCCGTCGACTAATTAGCCCTAGGTCGCTCAACCGCCTCGAGTCATCTCCCAGATCTTCACCGAAGCGACCAACCTGATCCACGACACAAAAAGACGGCCGCGGCCGACAGCAACAAACAACCCCATCTCGCTCCTCCAAGCCCTCCGAGAAACGCGATGCCCTCTCGCCCTGGGCGCGGTGTCCATCCCCAAGAAGGCACGTCAATTTGTCACCCTGTTCCTCGTGCTGCGCGCCGCGCGCGCAAACTGGCAGTATTACAGCCCTCGGCCTCCATTCGCTTTTCAGCAGCACTACAGAATTACGCGGGCGATCGACGAGTTTTTGAGAACGAGGTCGGCGACATTATTTACAGGAGCGACGACGACGGCGGGATGGCGGAACGGTTTCCTGCCGTCCAATGACGATAAAGCGTGGCACGGCTGTGGTGAAAGGGGGGGGCTGAGTAGGGCATTGTTTACATTGCCCGAGGGCTCAGGCGCCGCGGTTTGGCAAGGGGGACAAAAGGGAACATGTGTTGGTGACAATAGGAGGGGATCATGGAATAATAATACAAGATGGACCGAGAAAACGGCATGGGCCAGATGGTTTGGGAACATTCGTGTTGTCCCTCGGACGGGATTTGTTCTACATTTTGAAACAGCCAATCGTAAAACAAGGGACCTTGCCTAGGTACCTTTCCTCGCCTATTCTTGTGCCCCTCAGTCTGTTCAATGAATGCACGACTTTTTTTCCTCGCCTCGTCGATGTGTTGTAGGCCACAACGCAGACGTCCTGGAGCCCAACGGAAGTGCCAGCACTCCGGCTCTGATCGTCTCCGCCATGGACCGTGGCTCTGCTAAGGCTAGGCGCTCTCCAGATGACAAAATGTGGGTGGTGAGTCTAAGGCTGATGCAAACAGTGATGGGAAATGGTGAGTAGTTGAGAGTTGATCTCAATGGTACTGAATATTTAGGTACCTAAGCACGAACAGATTGAAAAGGGGGTTTTGGTGTGTATGTTGGTTGGCCGGTGAACGTGTTGAAAACCCCTAACCCTAAAGTCGGGGCTCAGGGGCGGGGACAACGAGAGAGCTCTGACACGACCAGGTGGAAGGAAGCGGATACAATGACAGGCAAACACAAATCAATACCATCGTAATCATTGCTGAGGAGTAGCTGCTACTCGATGACAATCTAATCAGCCCAAACGCCAAAACGGACACCCCTACTAAAAAAACCAAGTTCCCAACCACCATCTCCGGTTTGCCCTCTTACGCTGACTGGCCCAGGCGCTTCATGGCTTGTTGGTACAGCTCTTCGTAGGGAATATCCTGTCGGGTTGGCAGCCTGCCCTTGGCTTGAGCGATCGCGGTCAGGATGCTTTGGCAGTTGGCGGCCTTCTCCTTCTCTCCATTCGCCAGCCTCTGGAGACGCTGGACCTCCTTGGGGTCTTTGGTGTGTTGAGACTCCTTCAAACGCTGCGCCGCCATTTCCCTGTGCTTCGCCATCGCCTTCTCGATTGGGTCCTTGTCCTTGACACCATTGATATCGCGCAGTCGCGCTTCGCAGTCGGCGGCCTTCTTCCTCTCGGCTTCAGCCTGCTTCAGTTTGAGAGTCTTGGACTCCTGCGTCTTGGCGTCTGCGGCCTCCTTCGCATGCTCTGCCGCCTGTTTCTTGTGCTCCGCCATGCCCCTCATGAGCGGCATCATCTTTTGCACAAACACGTCCAGCTCGAACGGGGACGTCACATGGTCGTGCTCGACCTTTTGGAACGCCTTCTTGTCGCTGTCCTTCATGGTTGCGCACGCCGACTTGAGCCCGCCGAGCAAGAACGCCTGCATGACATCGGCAAGCCTGTCGGCGTCGACACCGCCCAGGTCATTCACCTGCTTGCCAAACACACGGTGGTTGTGGCTCGCCCGGTTGTAGGCCGGCATCTCGGATTCGGGCTTCATGATGTCCATCTTGCGCATAAAGTCGTCGCCCACTGCGCCGACGGCCGCGCAGCAGTCATAGGCGATGACTTTGATCATGGGCGCGGCGGTAGCAAAGGACGGGTTGTTTTCCTTCAGTTTCTTGAACGTTGGCGAGTTCTTGTCCAGCCCGAGACGCGTGTTTAGGTACCACGCGTCATTGAGAAAGGATGTGAAGGGCCAATTGAAGGGATCCCAGTAGAATTTGAACTCCTGCCGCATCCAGAGCCATTTGAGATGGGAGCCGATTGGTCCCAACTTGAAGAGATCCTGCATAAAGGTGCCCGGCAGCCTCGCAGCCTTGGCTGCCTCGCGGGACCAAGCGTCTGACGGGAGGCCTAATCTGGCCAGACAGTTGGTGTAGTTGGCTGACTGGGCGGGATGAAATTTGTTGTTCGTCATATCCATACAAGGGGTCAACGCCACCTTGCCGTCTTTCTGCCCGACCACGTACCCTCCCTGCGAAACGTACTTGGTGAAGTTGTTCTTGAGGTGGCCAGGGTTTTTCTTCTGATGGCGGTCGAAGAAATCGCCGATGTCCTGGAGGGTGGATATGAGGAGCACTGTGAGAGGACGGTTTTTATCAATGAGGCTTTCGATGAGCTGGGCACCTGTTCCGAAATCTGAAGGGTTTCGGTTCCATGGGGCGTCCCTGAAAGTCTTGTTTTTGAGCCCATAGAAAAGGTCTGGGGCGTGCTGATTCAAGTTGACCAGGTCTTCAACACCCTTGGTGCCTATCGCGACGGGCACGTTGGGTAGACCGAGAAGGTGGAGGACGGTTTTCAGGAACTTGGCACGTTCCACGGCAGGGTGATGGTTGGCGACGAATCCGGCCAGTTCAATAGCGCCCATGCGGTGCATCTCGGCGAGGAAGATGACAGCCAACAAGTCATCGTAGTCTTGCTCAATATCGGTGAACACAATAATGCGGGGTTTGGTTCCTGGCTCCCGGTCCTTGACCAGTTCCGCGAGCTTCACGTAATAACCGTGCCACCTTTTGTTCGTAGTCGCATTGAAGGGAATTGGAGCCTGGCTCGATGGCCCAGTGGCGTTGACGCCGGACTGTCCACCGGTCGTTGACATTGTGTTAGTCCGTGATGGTAACTTCTGTGCGCTGGATGATGCTCCACCGGTTGTAGCATGGGTATCGGTGGTGGACCTTCTCAAAGGGTTCGGCGTTGCAGACGGTGCCGTGGTGAGAGATCTGGTAGGAGCCTTGTTCGGCAGCTTTTTCGGGGCATATGCGGGCTGCGAAGTCGCAGAGGGTTGCTGGGAAGACCTTGGGTTAATCGTGGTAGAGCTTGGGTTCGGGTTGGGCCGGCCGACTGGATTGCCTGTGTTGCCTGACGGCATGTTGGGGCGTGTGGAAGCCATGACGAAGGATGGTGAGAGGTTGAGATTTGGTAGAAAGGGGAGCTAAGACAAAGCGCACTCGAGGGAGCTGAGAGCTGAGCGGGTGGTGACCGGCACCGAGGCTTCAAAGGAGTCAAAGGAGGCAAAGAGAAGAGTCAAAGGAAAACAACGAATCCCAACCGGCAGGAATGCGTGATTTGGGTGCAGTTCATGTGGGTGAGAGATTTGGAACAAAGCAGTAGTATTAATACAACCCGCAGCCAACCTTTGTGGGTTCTACCAATCATGGGGGCATGGCATGATGTTCCGAAGACCCAACTCGGGTCGGCGACAAAGGCTAGGAGGATGTGCTGAAACTGACTAACAGTAAAATATCATCGGCCTGTTGGTCGGACATGGTCATGGATGCAGGGCGATACAGGCTGGCGTCGATGGCTGTGATTGCAAAAGTACTGCTTCTGTGGAACAGCTGCTTGTACGGATAGATTGGCTGCGATGCGGTCCCACGAACGGACGCGCAGGGGTCGCATGGCGTGGTCGACCACTCGACGAAGGAATCCTATTAAGGGTTTCAAGCGCAAAAAGTGGCCGAAGGACGAAATCTGAGGAGTTTCAAATTCAAAAGTAGGACATTCGAGAAAGTGACATTGAGGCAGCCTAGAAAAACAACCTGGAAGAGGCCGACCAGAGCCTCGAGGCAGGGCGCAGCGTCGCGAGGCAGAGGGCCAGGCTCAAAGGCCCGGATCCACCCCGCTACCTAACACTTGGTTCCAAGACGACCCAGGTTGGGTAGGGAATTGACAGGTAGCCGCTTCCACACGCGTGTCTGAGCACTGGACTGGCCGAAAAGCAGGTTCAGTCCAAGCCGCCTGCCTGCAGCTAGGGGCCAGACCAATTGGCCATGTTTTTGGGTCTCGGCTCCCGACCGCGACAACACCGCGCCGCCCTCGGATAATTGTTGGTCTGGATGACCGGGTCGTCTTACCGCCGGTGGAGCGAAGTGCGAGTGAATAACCCAAAGCAGCGAAATACGCCCGGTTTTCTCACCCAAACAGCGTGCCCGTTTTCTGTCGGACCCAGTGTGCGACGAAACTGAGCACAAAGACCGAACATGATCCATTTCTAGGTAGTCACACCACAGCGACCACACCACCAACTCCCAACTGACCACCAAAACGCACTGCCAACCCGCGGCACAGCTCATCTGTAAAACACCATGCAACCGCGGCCGCGACAAGCAGGGTCGCATTGCCTAGTGGAACTGGTCAACGGGATCTTGCTGACATGCCACCGCCTACAAACCGAATGCCACCTCCATGTGGAGTTGGGGTGAATCGAAATAGAAAATCAGTTCCACTCTATTAGGAAGTATCGCGCTACATTTTTGGGGGCCGAAACGGCCAACAACAAAGCAACCTCGACAGTTTGATTCGAGCACCCGAACTTGAACCACCACCACCCTTTCTGTCCGACTTAATTCAAACATTCATGAACTCTCGCGGCTGACAGCACTCGGAGTGAGATAAATGCAGTCGCCGCCGTGCGTCCAGACGGTCTCCCCCCCTACGAACAAAACCTCTTAGTTGCCCCACGGCCGCGGTGGCAACGGACTGCATCGGTTGCATCATGCTGGTCGTCGTCTCGAGTTTAGGGAACTATAGCTCAAGCTTCTTCTAACTTCCTAGGGAGTCAACATGACTCGTGAGCCAATGCAGTGATTATGTAATTAAGTCGGCAAGGTAATGTTCTTGTTGGCCCGTGTTTTGTGGTTGTTGGTATCGGGAGCCAAGAGCAGGTTTGATATATTTGTGCCTATTATCTATTTCCGTCTGTGAGACCGTGAGCTGTGTTTCAGTGAGACTCGCCTTGGTCATGGGATGGCCGGTTTGCGGCCCAGTCGCGGTGATATCCGAGAGCTCGGGCCGGCGGCGGGTAAATGTTTGGGAAATTAATAACTAGGTATCGTCTAAACGGTTGGGCCGTGTAAGAAAAGGCCTACGAAACACGTTTGGGACCGGCCATCAATGTAGGCCGTCCACGCCGCTAAAATGCTACAAAAATCAATGACCGGATCCATGCACCGCCATGTACTTCTGACAGTTGACCAAGTGCCGAACCTGCTCCCCGACTTCGCCCAACCTTCCCAAAACCTTTGAGTTGCCGTCCACAAAGCCCAAGAGCGTGTAAGGGATCCCCGTACTCGCGCAAAACTCCTTGACCAACACTTGCACCTTCCGCAGGTTGTGCCTCGGCACCCTTGGGAATAAATGGTGCACCGCCTGGAATTGCAGGCCGCCGTGGATGAAGTCGAGCCAGCGCGGACAGTCGACATCCATCGTGGTGCGCAGCTGACGCTGGGCAAACGACTCGGACTCGCTCAGTTCCGAGGTCGACATGCCCCAGTGGGACAGCGTGATCTGGACGTGCAGCGGCATGGTGACAATGTGTGACACCAGCACGAAGGCGACGCGGATGGTCCAGGTCGGCAGGGTGCACCAGAGGAGCAGGTAACCGAAGATGTACCAGTAGCAAGACATGAAGGCCATCTCGACGGGGCGGATCCACCACGCCTTGCTGCTGCCGAGGGACGCCGACTTGGCCGAGAGCACGTGCAGCCACGAGAGCAGGTACAGGTTGAATCGGGCGATTCCCATGATCGGGTAGTAGGTGTACTTTTGGTACGGCACCATAAAGTCGGCGACGGCGTCCCAGGCAAAAGTGAAGTCGTAGTAGCTGGAACGGATGCCCCTGAAGAAGGACGGGGACGTGGCGAAGAGGGGTACGTTTTGGATATCCGGATCATGTTCCTTCAAAATTGGTTAGTTGATTGCCGCCAAAACAAGAAGAGCACCACGGGTTTGAAAAAAGACGGGGAAAAAACTTACAGGGTGGTTGGTGATGAGATGGTGGACGTTGTGGCTGCTCTTCCACCACCCGATGGATAAGCCGCAGCAGAAATCGGCGACGAACAAGGCGATCAGGCTGTCGACCTTGAAATTGCCGGTGATGGCGCCATGCGCGGCATCGTGAGCCGAGAACATGACCTGATGCCAGAACAAGCCCAGGAAACACGCCGACGTCATGTACCACTCGTATCGCAGCGCAATCATCGAGGCGGCGAACAGGGTCGTGTAACGGGCCAGCTCCTTGCCGTATTCCAGATACGGGCATTCGTAGAAGCCCTCATCGCGCACTCGCTGGTGCAGCGCCCTGTATTTCTGAGCAATCTCTTCCTGCACCTTGGGGCACAGCGATGGAAAGCCCTCGGTGTCCTTGTCGACCTCCCGGTTTTCGGCCCAATCCGTGTACGCAGCAGCATTACCGCCTGGAAATTCTGTTGCTGTCGCCGGAGGTGGGTTTTCCTGCGGTGTTTGGTCGCTTCCCCGCCGAATGGGCGGTGTCCTGTTGGTCCAGATGCCGGGCGGCTTCAGGCCAATCCGAAAGGCCTTCATGGTTTTGCACGTGGCCGGCGTATGGTACCTGCATCAAACGCATGTCAGCATCTAGATTTGCGCCCCCAACGCGCCGAGTGGTGGTGGGAGGGACAAAACTTACGCCTTCATCTCGTCAGTCGCATCTTTCCCAACCATGTGCAGAATGGCCAAGCGCCCGCCGGGGTGCTTCCCGAGCCATGAGTCCAGCTGCAGGACAAAGTCTTCGAAAATGACGATGATGTGGCCATCTGCAATCAGAGCATCGACCGCCGCGGCGGTCAATGTCCTGTCGCGGTCCATGATGGCGCGTGGAAAGTTCAGCGAGTGTTGCGTGGAGGAAGGCAAGCCGGCCACAGATAATGTGGGGCAGTTGCCGAAGAAGGGCAAAAGAGTGTGAGTGGTGAGTGGACGGGGAAAAAAGAGAAGGAGGAGGGACAGGGCAGGAGAAAAAATCAAAGTAGCACAACGAGTGTTCTTGTCACACATGGAAAGCGCATCCAACAACGGAAGTACGAAGCTTGGGAGTCGGGACACGTAATAATGCACCGCCCCCCTTGGCGAGCATGCTCGACCTGATGAAGCTAGGCTAAGATCCCCGCGTAAGGAGACGGAGAGTCCACATCTGGCCCGAGGGGCTGAAAGAAAAACTCATTTCCTCCTCTGCGCCAAGCAACGGGACCCCAATCTCGCCAGTCTTTGCGCTTCCTTGGCTTCTGCAAATAAAAACAAGCGACGGGCCACTTTTCCTATTGCGATCAAGGATTTAATTAAAATCACGGGGGAGCACCGTGTGCGCGAGCGATCTGTTGGTTTCCAGAAGAAGCCCTAATGCTCTGGTGCATGCGTTGTGGACGCATAGCAAGCTCAGTTGGGTTTGAAGACATCTGAATCCGGTTAGTCTGAAGACACAACCTGCCCTGCCAGGCAGGGCGGTGAGCGGGGAAAATCGAGGCCAAGGCTGCTGAAACACGTGCAAACTTTAGCGTGTGATTTTCATTGGTTTGCCCCTTTTTCCTTCAAGACTTCTAGACCACTCCATACCACTCCACACCACTCCACACCACTCCACCCCCGCGCTTATCTTGAGTTAATCTGCACGGCGCGGCTGACTGAAAATCAGGGTCCAGGACAAACCCCAGCGTCAATAGCAAAATGACGAATGGTAGTGCGGAGGGAGTTTTTGGTTGAGGGGTGCGTTTCGCTTTTTTGCTAACAATTCTGCCATCTAGTAATAATATGTATTATCCGAGTTGGTTGCTGAGATGCAGAGTGACCTTGGTAGGGCCCCTGTCGGTTGGCCGCGCTAACGAACAAGGTTGGATGCAAGGCCCGTAAAGTGTGGGGTTGATTCCCCCGTGAAGAGTGGGGTTCCGTCCATTTTGGAGCTCCTGTTCCGATCAGTCGGTGAACCAACGATTTTACACTTGCATTTCATACAGTACGTTTACACAAATAATCTATAGATGGACCTTCTGAACACGCCACCGCCACCCAAAATCGACCTGCAAGAACCCGTAACGCCCCCCTTTCTGGAGTCAACATGCCACCAACTCTCCTAGGCAGCTAGGCCGCGCGTCGCGTCCAGACTGGCCCCGTTTTCAACACAATCCGTCAAACGTCAAAATTCCCGCTCTTCACCCTTTTCCCCATCCCCGGTCCCTCGGCCCGCTTCCGTGCCTGTTCCGCCTCCACCGTTTTCCAAAACAGTTTCGTATCCCTCACCAACCGCACCCGCTCAATCTCATCCTCCATCTGCCGAATCTTCTGCACCCGCAATTCATTGAGCTTGCGATAATTCCCCGTCCGCTGTAGGCTCGCAGGCTGCCACATGGCCAGGCGGGTCATGACCCATTTTGTTGGGACATTGATGACGTAGAGGAGCAGGGCCAGCGAGAACTTGTCAAAGGCGAGCAGGAGTGAGAAGAAGATGACGACCAGCGAGATGCCAAACACGTAGTAGAGCTGCTGGGCCAGCGTGCCGAGGCCGATGCGATAGTCTTGGATGTTCATGCCGAAGACGCTTGTTATGAAAGAGAGGGGTAGCTGTGTCCGAGTCGGGTTAGACGCAGGGGAAAAAAAGGGGGTGGGGCGTCAAGAGTGGGATAGGACGTACGAAAATGATGCTGAGCACGGAAAACAACATGATCGACTTGCCCTGGTTGGACTGCTCCACGCTGTTGGCGACGGCCTCCCAGGCCGACACAATGCCGGCGTAACGGTTCTTGGTGTCCAGCAGCTCCTGGAGGCGTTTGTGGCAGTATTCGGCGGCCGTGTAGAGGTTGTCCATCTGCTTGTACTGCTCTGACAGGAACGACTCCGATTCGTCGGCGCACTCGAGCGTCCAGTTGGCCACCGACTTTTTGTCGTCTGCCAATCCCTCGTCCTCATACAGTGCCTGGCGCATGCGCTTCACGTCGCGCAGGGCAGGGGTGCGCGGCAGTGTCACGCCCACGCCGAGGCCGTAGCTAGGCACGAGGATCCGGGCTACGCTGACGTGATACTGCTCGAGGACTTCGCGTTGGATCAGTTTGATCTGCCGGATGATGCTGAGGTCGCTCAAGATGTTGTCCACCTGCCTGAGAAGGCCAGCCTCCGGGTTGATGTTCATGATGGCTTTGTGCGCCTCGGCAATCTGGGCTTTGTCGGGGGATCCGTAGGCCGTCCATATCTTTTGGGCGAGACCCGCTAGCGCCTGGCGGGAGGCAAGTTCTCTGGTTGTCTGCCAAAGCCGTTAGAATACGCGACGAAGGAGGAGGAGGAAGTGGTGGCTTGTGCTCACCACAAAGTTGATCGAATCATTGAAGATGTAGTTCAGAAGCGGCTGCCGGTCCTCGAAAGAGAGGTTTTCATAGAATACCCGACAGCAGATGTCAACTACGCTCAGAACGAGATCATATGGATTACTAATATCTCGCTCGCCCTTTCGTAGTTGGTCTCGGATTCGTGTGTGGACACCGGATGGGTCGCTGGCGAAGTAGGAGCCCCAGCGTTGGGGGAAGCTGGTGATGATGGTGTCTGCAAAGGGTCAGCCAGTGGAATGCCATTATAGGTGCAAAGCGCAGCAATCCTCACTCTCGTCCAACACGAAAACCCACAACTGGTCCACCATCAGGAGCCTTGGAGCCGTCGCTCGCTCGGCTGTGCAGTCTGGGCACTGGCACCACTTGCTACACCCCTGGCGCGTTGTATCCTGGATCTTTGAAGTTGCCTTGTACACAATCTGGTCCTGGTCGAGTTTCGTGGTGTCTCGTAAGAAGTTGGCATACTGGTTGAACGACTGATGGAGTGTCTTCCGAGGATGTAGGGGCGGGTTCGAGTACAAATACTCAGTAATGAGCTCATCATCCTCGTAAGCCGTCATTAGCTTCGCGATACGGGCGGCGCAAAACAGTATCCTCCCAACGACGCCACGACGGGTAGTGGCGCGCGTTGCCATGGGCCGGAAGTGGTTCGTCGATGCTATGATGGTCTCCTGTGCGACGGTAGACAGAGATGTGTCGTTAAGGTGGTGGCCACGCAGCTCGTTGTGGAAGTTGTCCTCAACTCTGCCGCGTACGTCCGAGGCCGAGGCATCTCGCAAAATAGCAGATCGAGTGGCCTGCTCGATGGCCTTGGATTGCCCCTCCCAGCCTTGGGCCGTCTCCCAGTGGAGATATGGCGACTGTCAAGGGTTAGTGGGCGGGAACCATGGGCGTCGAGGGAAGGGAAAGGGGGCGAAACATACAAACAAGTACATGGCACTGGGGTTCCCGAGCGCACCCTTGATAACCTCACAGCCGGGATCCAGTTGCCTGGTGTGGGGAGCACTATGACGGTCAAGCCCCTCGCGAGAATGGCCTCGCCAGCCGACCCGACGGAGGATTTCGTGAGTCTTCGGGCTCTTCTTGGCCTTCTCAAAAAGATCTCCTCTGTCTGGGCGGACCTCATTGTAGTGGCGAGCAATGGCCTCCTGAAGTTTGGGTGGCAAGTTAGCAGCAGCTCTTGAAAACAACGGAATCACGGCGTATGTACCTCGACCCACGACATGTTGTTGGCGGGAATATGGAACCAGCGGAGGATTCCTTCCTCGCACTCCTCCTTCAAGACGCTCCGATCGCCATCCTTGGCGAGGAGGTCGACCAGCGGGGTGGTCTGGTCGGGAAAGCTGCCCCGCAGCTTAGGGTGGGAAAACGGTTCACTGTCTTTGAAGTACACGGCGCCGGCTTGGAGGCCCTTGTAGGCCTGATGCTTCTTTTCATCTTGCCCCACTGGATGAGATCTTGCTAGCACCTCGGCGATGTTGAGTGCCGAGAGCGTCTTGTCGCCAACGCGGATGCTCGGAACGTTGATGTGGCTACTCCGGCTTCCGATGTGAAGGCGGGATAGCGTGTGGGCCAGGGTGCTCTCGGGCTTCCTCGGCTGGGGCCTGGAGCGGAGGTCGGCCATGTGGTCGGCGAGGCGGGTCGTCCAGAACTCGCCATCGGATCTCGCATCAACGTGGGAACGGACCTGCTGAGTCCTCGAAAGCAGGTGATTGACTTGGCCGCGTAGGTCATCGTGTGCGTTCAGGAGGTGCTTGTCCCGCTCGCCAAACTTGAGGCAGCGAGTGAAGTGCAGTAGGTCGTCGTGCGGAACCGGCAGACATTCCCCGGGCTTGGCCTTCGATGTGCCCTTTGGCTTGTTTTCCATGCCCATCTCGACGCAAATTCCGCTAGCCGGCCACTGCCGGGTTTGATTCCGTTGACGGCGGTTTCCGATGTCAACTTGGTCCGCGTTCAGTATTGTCTCACTTGCGAGGTCCGACGTTGGCAGCAAAAGATTTGATCGCAAGTCACAATACAAACCTGGGCCATGATGATGGGTCGGAGGGTGTCGTCTTATGGGGTCCACGGTTTCGTCAGATGAGTGCTGGACCCGGCATTGGAACTGTCAGGGCGTTTATGCCGTGCCGCCTGGGCCCTCGCGGTCGTCGGGTTTGGGCATTTTGAGATCAGAGCGCCAGCATAGGACGGCAGTGCCTCTTTTAAGGATTCGTGCCGAACGAGTATTTTGTTCCGTCGGGATACTCGCCGCACCTATATCGGGTTCCCGACATCCTGCTGACCTGCTCCTGTCACTTGTTCAATGCTGCTGTTTCTTGGGCGGCGGAATATGGCTGATGCGCTTGTCCTACAACACCACCCACCAACTCGGGACTCAATTGGTGTATAATAGGGGCTTGTGTTGGACCATGCCGCTGAGCTGCACCCTTGGCAAGCTCTCGGCGCTGTTGCAGGTATTTTGGGAGAGGCGCAGGGTGAGATGCGCGCTGACGTGACGGGGAACTTTGGAAGAGGTGATTTACTAGATCAAAGATAAAAACGCCTCTGTGATCGAAAAAAAGCCACCCCTCGAATCTCAAAAAAAGTGATTTCGGCAGTGCATGTGGAATTGTGTGCGGCAAACTTCCGCATTGGACGGTTTGTTTTGGGCCTGCAACAGTGCAATCGATGTTTTGGACAACCTGGAACGTGGAAGGTGCATGCTCGCTTACCAATCCGGCCCCCAAATTCTCTCCCTCCCGGGCCTTCCATGGCGCCTGGTCTCCGAACCAACAAGCCAAAGCCACCCAACCAACTCGTCACCGTCACCAATCAGCCTCTTGTTTGACTCGATGCTTCGCGCGCTGTAATTTTCCCTGTTTTGCGGCATGGAGCTCCCAGCGCTGCCCATTTTCAGTCGGCCGTAACTAGTCCCCTCATCTTCCCAAAGCGCCCTGCCCCTGCGAATTAAAGTCCCGACCTTCAACAGGGCATCTCAACCCCGTTTGTAATCCTTGTTTCCATGCTTCCCCTCACCGGTCAGCGAAAAATCTCGTTCTTGCGGTACTTGAGACGTAATACCGGTTGTCAAACAGTATTAAACTCATTCTCGATCGACCAACCACCATGGAAAAGAGAGGAACCAGCCATTCGGCCCCCTATGGCCATGCCTGTCTGAGCTGCTTCAAGGCCAAGTGCAGGTGTGTCCCACGGCCCGAGGGCGTCGGGTGCGAAAGGTCAGCCCCGTAGACCACACGACACGAAGAGTTGATGCTCAACTTTGCGTCTCTGTTGCAGATGCCACCGCCTCAAGAAGCACTGCGTCCCGTCCAACTCGGTTCGCCGCCGTGCCGTCGACCAGAAACACGAATCGAACGACCGAACCGCCAGGCTCGAGGATTTTGTTTTGCTGCTGCAGCCGCGTGACATCTCCGACCCCGACTCGTCCACGCAACCATTACTACAAGGAACGACTGCATTTGCTGGGCAGCTAGAAGGCTTGAGGTCAGTAAACCCGCTTTTTGGGGAACCGCCGACCGCCTCAGCCATCACGACGTGCCTGGACACCTTCCGCTCCCACATGCTGCCTCATTTCCCCTTCATCCATCTCCCTGCCAGCTTGACAGCCCGCGAGGTGTGCCACGACCGCCCGTTTCTCTTCAGCGCTATCGCCTGTGTGGCGTCGCCCACGCCACAGGAGAAGCGGACGCGCGCCGCCGAGTTAAAGCGCATGCTTTCCGAGACGGCCATTTTGCAGCAGTGGCAAGAGAACGATAACGAATTACGGCCCAACAACACGGACCAGAGGATAGATTTTCTGCTCGGCCTCTTGACCTATACCGCCTGGGGTTGGGATCTACAGCTCTGCAGCCGCCTGATGATGCTGGCAATCTCGCTAGTTGGCGAGATGCGTCTAGATAAGCCAGCGTCCACAGATGTGCACACAATGGCATTTTTTACTCCGGGTGTCGAGGGCTGGGGTGGCCATGGAAGCGAACACATGGCGACACAGCGTTTGTATGACCGCCAACGCGCTGTCTTGGCTTGTTTTGTGCTTAGCTCCGCCATCTCGGATTGTTTGGGGCAGATAAACGCCCTGCGATGGACGCCCATGATGGAGGAGGGCCTTGCCGCCATCAGCGCGGGCACAACAGACTGTCCAACCGACGCGGTCTTGGCCTTACAGGTCCGCCTGCAGTTGCTTGCGACCGAGGCTATCCAGATGCGTGATCAGGGCCAGCGAATCGATCAGACCTCCGCCGAGGCGCTTCTGGTACGGTTACAGGAGCTCCGGCTGACTATTCAACACCACCAGGGTAAGGGTCCACTCACAGCAACCAAGCGACTGCGTCCTATTGTTAGAACCCCCCACTAATCATCATCACCACAAACAGAGATCCTCCTAACAGCCCAAATCCACTCCACCGAGCTCAGCATCCTCGAAGCCATCCAATCAGCCACTCCCACCATCCCCGCCGGGACTGTGACAGCCTGTCCGCCGGTCGGAACCCATCCCAGCGACACCTCGCCCCCTGCTATTGATATCCCCAACGGCCTCGCGAACCTCTGGCAATCCGTCCTCGCCATCCAATCCTGCTCCTCGGCCCTCCTCACCTTGTGCCCCTCCGACTTCCGCGGTATCGCCTTCCCCCAGTGGGCCCAACTCACACGCTGCATCGTGGCGCTACACCGCCTCGAAACCCTCCCGGTGCCGGACCCGCGCTGCTGGAACACGGCCTCGATCCGCGCCGTGGTAGACTTGTCTGTTATCCTGGAGCGGATGATCGCGACGCTGCAGCTGGCGGCGCGCGAGGCGAACGAGGAGGGGCCGGAGGATGTGTTTACGCGTCTCGCGGCCGGGGTGAGGGCGTTTCGTGAAGGGGTGGTGGTGGTGGTGGTGCAGGATGGGGAGAGTGGTTTTGATGATCACCGACATGCTGGGGAAGAAGGGGGGGAGGGTCTGTTGATACCGGATGCTGCTGCCGAAGGAGGGATAGCCGCCCCAGAAGGGGTATTTTGTGAATCCGAGGTTTTGGCTGAATCAGTTTTTCACGGACCTGGAGTAACTTGGGTAGAGGCCAATCTGGTCGTTTCGGTACCTCCTATTTCTTGCTTGAACGAGCATGTAATATAAATACGTCAGGCGGTTGTCAAGATGCTCCGTCGGTGACTTTGCAGTGGCCGGTGCAACTCTAACCGGCTCCGGGAGGCGTGTTTATTTCCAAGCAGTTTCGGCCCTACACATTGGCTCGGCCCCTTTAAATCCGTTCTTTGCGGACGGATTTCAACCCCGGACCCCCTGACGCCGGACGGCTTGTGATTATTAGGTGGACAAGAATAAATGATAGCGTCTACGTCGAGGGCGTTTGTAATTAATCTGTACCCGCCCAAGGATCAAAGTAGGCTCTGAACTTCGTTCTACCTTTCCCAAAAAAAACGTGTCCCTCCTAGTCTGCTTCTAGTGTCATCAACTTTCGCGCTGCTGCAAGAAAGATGGCGGTGCACATCACATCAGAGATTGAGATAAACCGCCCGCCTGCCGCCGTCCGGGCTGTGGTATGCCATGAGTGTTTTTTCTCTCTTCTTTTTTCAGTTTCAGCACCTTGAATCTGACGATCCCTGCTCAGCTCCTAGACTTCCCCAACTGGCCGACATGGCTCACGACCGGACTGGTCATCGCCTCCCTCGACAAGAGCAAGCGGGCCGGGTCAGACCTCAAGCCCGGCGACAAGCTCCACAGCAACTTCAGGGGAACCGTAGTGAAGCCCAAGATCCTGGTGCGTGATTCATTCCGTTCCCGTCTAAACTCCTGTTTTGAAGGAGTAGACGGCTGCCCAATTGTGCGCTCGCTGATGCATTAATTACATTAGGAAAACACGCCGAGCAGATTCGAGTGGCAGGGTAAATTCCACAAGGTACTCCTCGTTGGACACCGCCGCTTCATCTTCAAGGAAAGCTAGAAGACAGCTGGCGGGACAACACTGGTTCAGAGCGAGGACATCAAGGGCATGCTGGCTTTCATGTTCAAGAAGGAGACAGGGGGGCAAGGCAAGATTGCCAGGGACGCATTGGCGAAGTTTAATGCAGAGATCAAGGCGAGGGCCGAGTCGTTGTAACGGCCTATTGTTGGAATGGGTATGTCTCGTGACGGTGGTGCAAGTGACTTACTGTCAGTTTGTTAAATTAAGACTGATATCGATGCTAACGGAGGGTTGGTCAGGTTTCTATATTAATCCCCGTTGGCGGCGTCGTCAGCATCCTGCTCCTCCTCTTCCACATCCCCGAGCCGGAATCCAAGCCGCCCGTACGACAAGTCCTCGCCGCGGTCATTAAATCGCTCGACCTCCCGGGCTTCATGCTCATCAGCCCCGCGGCCGTCATGTTCCTGCTGGGGCTACAGTACGGCGGCAACCAGTTTGCCTGGAACAGCGCCGTCGTCATTGGACTCCTGGTTGGCGCGGCCGTCTTGTTTGCGCTGTTTCTGTTCTGGGAGCGCCGCCAGGGAGACGACGCCATGGTGCCGCTGGCCATGTTGAGGCACCGCATCATCTGGTCGGCGTCGGGGAACATGTTTTTCCTCATGGCCAGCGTTCTGGTGGCCGACTTCTACCTCGCTATTTACTTCCAGGCTGTCCACGACGATTCACCCCTGATGAATGGTGTGCATATGCTGCCAACGACACTGGGCATAGTCTTGTTTACCATGACGCCGGGGACAATGAGTAGGTTTCCTGCGTTTTTCATTCTTTCCTTTACCCCTGAAGAGTTTCTTGGCTGACCGCAGTGGCACCCAGTTGGAATGTTTGGCTACTACCTCCCCCTGGGTCGTCAGCGGTGGCGCTCTATCCGCCGTAGGCTACGGACTGCTGTCCATGCTGAGCCCTACGACCTCGGTCTCCAATTGGATCGGGTACCAGGTCTTGTATGGTGTCGGCGGCGGCTGCATGGCCGCAGGTGTAAGTCCTCTTGACCACACAGTACCCCCTTTTTTTCCGGCCAACTGCTCATCTTACTTGTATCCCCCCAGGCCTACATCGCCATCCAAAACCTCGTTCCCGCGCCCAAATCCCCACCGCCATGTCCATCATCATCTTCTGCCAAAACATGGGCGGCGCCGTGTCGCTCGTCGCCGCAAACGCCATCTTCAGCAACACCTTGCGGTCGCAGCTCCGGCAGCGTGCTGCCGAAATTGGGGTGGCTCCGGACGTCATCGTCAACGCGGGCGCCCGCTCCGTTCGCCAGCTCGTCTGGGGTCCGCAGCTCGCTGTCGTGCTCCAGGCCTACAGCAAGAGCGTCGACACGGTCATGTACCTCGGTATCGCGGTCAGTGTTGCTGCCTTTGGGTCTGCATGGGGGCTGGGGTGGAAAGATATTCGGGTTGGGATTGAATGCTATTCAGATTCAGGGGTCGGAGTAGTTTAGTAGTAGCTTTGAAGTTCAGGGAACACGTAGACACTTGGTGAGTGAGTGATAAAACCCGATCAATGACCGGACTTGTTTGGTTAGACGACATAGTTCCATCGTCGCGTCGTTTATAGTTTATAGTTATCCAAGTCTAGGGGTAGGCTATGCTGCCTCACAAATCCCGTACTCTGTAAGCATGTTGGCCACAACCACGAACCCTCCAATGGCAGGAACGCAGAACACTCCAAGAAGGGCAACGGTTAATGGAACCTGTCCCGCAAATAAATCGCGTGAATAGGTCCGCCCACCATCCGCAAGCAATCCCAACCACGAGCCAGCTCAAGGTCCATCCTCGCTGAGCCCTGGTGCTTTCCCTTCCCTCAAACCGTGTCATGGCGCCGACCATAACAATCGAGAGAGAGGCGAGGAGGATGGGCAAAAAGAAGTACAGATGGACCCCGACGAAGAATCGGAAGACATCTGACCGGACGGAATAGCGTTTGTAGGGAGTGCAATTTGTCACTTGGAGGTCTCCATCTAGCGGGCCGGAGCGATCATTGGCACGAGCCAGGCGGATAGCACGGGGATACGAGTCGCTGCCGGACACCCGCTCCATGACTTTGATGCGTTTATGGCCCTTGTTGTCGACGACGAGCCTGACCTCGTACGTAGGTTTGTCAGCGTCGCCGTCCTCGACGAGCGGAACCAACCGGCCGACAACGCCGTCGAATACGCCCCCGCGTCTGCGAGCCTCGTCCATTTCAGGGCTGCCGACCATGTACACATTGGGGTAACTGGCCGTCAGGACCTGCGCAAAGAGGTTCAGGATGCTCATGATCAGGTACGGGACAACGGTCAGGCCAAACGCGGTGTAACCATAGTGGTCGGTCTGATTGCCTCGTGACTCGTAGAGTGTGAAGGCAGCGCCCCCCACCTGGAAGATGGCCACGAGTGATTGAATCCAGTTGTAATTCGAGCAGAGACCTGGCAAGCCACCTGTCACGTCCTGCGGCCTAGTCGGTGGTCCGGTCCACTCAATCACGGCCTCGTCGTCGACGTTGGCCCACGAGTACCCCCGTGGAAGCCACGCCTTGCCGTGGAAGTTGTGTCGGTCCCGTGCCGCAGTCGCCCGCGTCGTCCAAAACTGGAAAGTTTTCAATAGACACGCGTGCGGCCATGGGCATGTTCGAGATGACCTTTTCTTGCGCCGTCTTCGATGTGTCACTCAGAGGACGGATGTGCTCGGCTCTTTGTTCGGGCGGAGTGAGTTCAGCCCTCCCGTCTTCCGCCTCTCCGAGATCCGTATTGCCGGCAGGACTCTGGTCCAGTTCCAGCCGTCTCTGTATCTTCTCCAACCCATTCAGCTGCGGCTTGATGCGGTCACCCTCATGGGGTTTCCAAGATTCGTTTCGAACGACGATGCGGAGAGCTCCAGCTGCTGCCGCACGCTCTAGCGCATTCTTCTTCCGTCTGAACCGAGAATGACGAGCGATGGCGAACATAGCCCTGGTGATCCCTGAGGAGGGAAGAAACAGGGCCAGGGCAGTTGCAGCGACTGTATCAACCGGGGAGAATCCTGGATACGAAATGACGGTCGCGCAGTGAGAGAGGTAATTGGAGAGAAAGAAGATGAATATTGACCATGGCGTTGCGGGCGAGCATTTCAGGTCTGGGTCTCCATGATTCACCACCTCGCTGAAGTTTCCAGTTACAGGGGCCATGGCGAGAATGGGAGGTTGAGGCCGATGTAGCGAATTCGGCGACAGAGCGGGAGAGCACAAGGTCAAGAGAACGCTTTAGAAGGATATGAGAGGGGTGTCCGTGGGCGATCTTATGTACTTGATGTGTCGGGTACCAAGGCGGCTATTAGGTAGTGAGGGGTTGATGGAGCGCCACAGCATGTGTCTGAGTGAAGCGAAATGTCCTGATTAGCTTAGACTGAGAGCAAGGTTCCTAACAACGCATCGCATGCCAACGCAAGCAAATCAACGCAAGCCAAATCAACGCAAATCTGGGCCCAATGTAAGTAAATACGGCCAATGGTTACGTTGATTTAACTGATTTTGACCAAACAACTCGGACTCCTCACCCACAATACAACCAAGGTACGTAGGACCACCTCCCTATAACACACGGGCCCATAGCTAGATATCTAACTAGTTGCCAATCAACAAGAGAGACAGCGAGCGATAGGTCGGCCCTCTGTCAAAATACGATTTGGAATGCTTAGAGATAGGGGCCCTAATTGGGCTTCCTTTTTCATCACAACAAACAGCGTCAGTGGTTTAGTGGTAAAATCCATCGTTGCCATCGATGGGCCCCGCGTTCGATTCGCGGCTGACGCAATGTTTTTGTTTGCCCTTGTTCCTTGGTGTCCCTCTTCAGACTAATTATCCTTTTTTACTCCCAAGCGTCTCAATTGCAGCGAGTTGTAATAACCCCCCAGTAGACTCCAGACCGCCTCTTCTCTGGCGCCACCTCCCCAGCCTCAGCCAGTTTTATCTCCTCCGCCGTCGTCCCCTTACCCCTGAGATCCCTCGTCGACCCCCTTCGGCAGGTCCGCGCCGACTAGCTGGCCGAGTTGACGCTGGGGTGTTGAATTGATGACTTGGTGAGTTGATGGATTGGGGGCTAGAGAGTTCGTACACCTGAGGTCGTCATGGGTGCTGAAATATAAGGGTACTGGCCCTGCCTCGGTTGCAACACGCAATCGGGGCCTTGAGTTTTACCAATGGGCTTTGCCGAGGCCACGTGGAATTTTGGCCAACGCATGTGAGCCACTCACCGCATGCCCCTTCACAAGGCCGTTGTCTCATGGGCACGTTGGCTCCCGAGACAGCCGGAAAGGGTCTTGGATGCTCTGGAATGTACGTGCCCCCTTGGTTGCCGACTCAATCGGGGTTGGCGGGCATGGTGTCTGTCTGCTTTGGGATTCGGTTCTTACCTGAGTAGAAGGAAAATGCCTCGAGACAGTCTTTGGGGTTCGAGATATTTTCCTCGTGATATTTTGGCCGATGATGTCAGGCTACCTGTATTTTATGTCGCCGCGTGGTGTTGCGTCACTGTTCACATCACCCCACTGTGTGAGCGATTGCGCGAAACAACGGAGCCATTTCTTCAGCGTCCCGCAAATCGTAAGGGCAATGTGTCGGGCGTGTTTCGAGCACTCAAATTCTGGATGCTCTGTCGATATGTGACAAGATCAGAGTGATGGTCAACTCTCTGGGTGTGCCACATCACCGCCACGAACTTTCTTGGATTGCGGCCGTTGCTCCGCGCCGCACCACAGTAATGATGTAATGCGGCGGGGCGCCGGCTGGGCAGCGGGGAGGGCCTGCCAAGAGTGAGCCGGTCTATTTCCGTCCGAACTGTCCAGGGAAAAATAAATGAACAGCAAAAAAGACGGAAGCATTCGGTCCCCCGTTCTTCAAGGCAGCTAGAGGTGGGAGAGGGGAGGCATGAAGAGGGAATTTAGAGTCGGAAACAGAAAAAAAGCCATTGCAGCGCCTGCCTTCCACGTTGCTGTGGGTTGCTTCCAGTGCCAGACCCGGGACTTTTGTTGTTTGCGACCACAAGT
Source organism: Chaetomidium leptoderma (assembly GCA_033296705.1). Classification (NCBI taxonomy): domain Eukaryota; kingdom Fungi; phylum Ascomycota; class Sordariomycetes; order Sordariales; family Chaetomiaceae; genus Chaetomidium; species Chaetomidium leptoderma. The sequence continues at coordinate 6,132 of MU857147.1, read as the reverse complement.
GCGCCCCGCCCGCAAGGAGCCACGCTCGTGCCACGGCCCACAAGCACGTTGGCGGGGCAGACACTCGGCGCTCGATGCTTGCGGCTGACGGCTGTCCAGCCAACCATTTTTAGCCAATCTGGTTTCCAATTTCAGGGGCCCGCCCCCACTTGTTGGCACTGCATCCGCTTCAGCCGTCACGTTTTGCTGACTCTGCCCCGATTTGACCATGTTCACAGCAGATCTTTGGGGCGGCTGGGCACCGAGCCGTTGCAGGACAAGGCTTGATCCCAGGCCAAATCTGGTCTGCAGCCCGCTCCTTGGCGCAACGGAGCCCTGCTTGCGTCTCCAAGTCTCAGGTCCTCCTGCTTGCGTCGACACATTTTGACCGTCTTCATCCAACTTTGTGTGCATTTCTCAACATACTACGCGCACCCGTTTGCGTCGCATCGACACTCCTAGCTCTGCGCTTTTGTGCGCGTTCCTCAACAGCACACAGCGTTGTCATCCGGCGCCGATGCAGTGAGGGATCCTGAGATCCTGCGACAATCCAAACGTGCGAGGGGGTGTGGTCAAGGCGGCAACGACGGGGGGGCGCAGCCCAGCCAGATACGAGTGCAGAAAGCATCTGCTGAGCACTTTGTTCTCGACACGAACAACCAAGACACGCCGTTTTGTCGTACCACCCGACTTTTGCTCGATTGAGGCTGCCAATTTCCATCCCGTCTTTGCTTGCGCCCAGAAAGACGCGCACACATTGATTCGAAGAGGGCCGTCTCGATTGCCTTGCCCCAGCCAGCCGAAACACTCTGCGACACTCCGGTGGGGACCCCGAATTGACGGTTGCGATCCTCGAGCCCTCGAACCGTGCTGCGCCCTCGTGACCATATGGCGCAGCGACGGTACTATTCAGAAGACGAAATGGCCGAGCGCCAACCTCTTGGCGGCTCAGGCCCGTCTCCTCACCATCGACAGTACCAGCAACCATCCCACTATCAACAAGAACCATACAACAGCCCGTCGTCGCAGTCCCGATCTGGAGGTCACCCGGATTCGTCATTCGACAGACTCCGCTCCCAGCGACGCTACAACCCAGAAGCCGCAAACGGAGGCCGAGGAATCGGGGCATACGCGGCCGGCACGACACCGAACGGTTACAGCGACTCGGCGTCTCCACTCCGATCATCCCCACAACGCGACCCGGACGTCCGTCCCTGGGGCCAGAGGACGTCCTATCCACCACCTGTACAACAGCGGCCGTCACCGCAGAGCACCATCACCCCAGGCGCCGACAACTTTAGCGACGTTGCCGCCGGAGGCATGGCTGGGATCGCCCTGACTGTCGCCGAACAAAACGCAAGAGAGAGCGGTCTCAACGCGATCCACAACCCCCATCCGTACAACCAGCAGGGACAAGGGCAAGGCTTGCTACCGCGCGGCGACTATTACCCAGGAGACAGGAGTTCGCAATCGAGCTTACAAGGACTGGGCGCCGCAGCCATCGGGTCCGGATACGCCACGCCAGGACAGCGAACACCATCGAGGCTAGGCGCCGGCGACATCTACAGGGACGACCCATACCAGAACCTCTCGCGTCACCAAGACTCGAGCCTCGGCGTCGTGAATCCCCACGAGATCGCAGACGACGGCGACGACGGACTGGAATACGGCCGGAGAGGACCCAGGACGAGCATGCTCAGTATCGGGTCTAGCCATAGGACCGCTGCCGCGGGCGGCGCGGTCGGCGGTGGCGTGCTGGGTGGGTTAGTGGGGCGCAATGGCAGCGGGAGTGTGAGCAACCAATACGCGCCGGTGAACAACAGCGTCGCCGGGGATGCCGCTTCTGGGGGCTCAGTGAGCGGAGGAGGAGGAGGAGGAGGAGGAGGAGGCGTATACAACGTAGGCCTCGCCAGCGCTGGTGAGAAGCCATGGCAGGCGGGAGCGGCCGCCAAGAAGAGCAAGACCAAGAAGTGGAAAATCGCCCTCATTACTGTCGTGGCAATCGCCATCATTGCCGGAATAGTTCTCGGGATCCTGTTCGGCGTCGTCTACACTAAAAAAGACGGCGGCGGCGGCGGCAGCAGTGGCAGTACTGGCGGCGGCGGCATCTCGGCCGCGGACGACACACAAGCCAACGGCGACCTCAACGCCGACTCGTCCGAGATCAAAGCACTCATGAACAACCCCGACCTCCGCAAGGTATTCGTCGGCATGGACTACACGCCGCTCAACACGCAGTACCCCGAGTGCGTGCACGACCCGCCGTCGCAAAACAACGTCACGCGCGACCTGGCGGTCCTCTCGCAGCTGAGCAACGTGGTGCGGCTGTACGGCACCGACTGCAACCAGACGCAGATGCTGATCCACGCGGTCGACCGGCTCAAACTCCAGGACTCGGTCAAGATCTGGCTGGGCGTGTGGCAAGACCAAAACGAGACGACCAACGCGCGGCAGCTGGCGCAGATGTGGGACATTCTCGACCAGTACGGCGAGAGCTACTTCAAGGGCATCATCGTGGCCAACGAGATCCTGTTCCGCGAGCAAATGACCATCACCAGCCTGGGCGCGCTGCTCGAGGAGGTGCGCACCAACCTGACGGCGCGCGGCATGTCGCTGCCCGTGGCCACGAGCGACCTCGGCGACAAGTGGACGTCGGCGCTCGCGGGCCAGAGCGACGCCATCATGGCCAACATCCACCCCTTTTTCGCCGGCACCAAGGCGTCCGAGGGCGCCGACTGGACCATGTACTTTTGGGGCAACAAGACGAGCACGTTTCTCAAAAAGGACAAGCGCATGAACATCATCTCGGAGACGGGCTGGCCGTCGCAGGGCGGCATGGCCTGCGGCAACGAGTTCCAGACGGACTGCCCGGACAAGGCCGTCGCCGGCCTCGACGAGATGAATGTGTTTATGGAGGACTGGGTCTGCGCCGCCCTCGACAAGGGCACCGAGTACTTTTGGTTCGAGGCCTTTGACGAGCCGTGGAAGATCCGCTTCAATACCAAGGGGAAAGCGTGGGAGGATCACTGGGGCCTGATGACGGTCGATCGCCAGCTGAAGAAGGGGTTGACGATTCCCGACTGTGGCGGGAAGAGGGCGCCTTCGAATTAAAAGTTTTACAGAAATGAACGTTGATGGCCTACGAGGGGTGGTGGTGGGTTCTGTTTTATTTGTTTCCTTGTTTGTTTGTTTGTGGGCTCGTTCTACGATGTGTGGGAGTCGGGTGCGGATTTGGCTCGTTGTTGCGTCATGTAGTTACGGGGTATATATGGTACATATCATGTCAGGGATGGCTTGTTTTTTGGTCGTCTGTATATTTTGTTTGGGGAACAGCTCCAGCTTTCATGAAGCTTGTTTTCTTATCGGTTTATTGCTAGTTAGTCTTTTGGAGGGGTTCTTGGACGAGTGGATCGTATGCTGCTCTAGATATTTCTAATGGCATGGCGTTTGTGCGGATTCTCCCATTCCTATCTGATGGCATGTCTTCCTCGAACTTATACGCTGTACATGGCTTATTGTTGCACTGCGCCTGCTGGCCAACTCGGAACGTACCTTTGCGACCTTGTCTCGTTCACCTTCGGTTACGTCGACCATCCAAGGATTTTCTCTTTCCTCCCCAACTTTTTTTGCTATGTATTCAGTAGAGTTCGTTGGTGTCTCTTGTCAGACGAATGTCATCCTTGTTCGATCAATCACAGTCTAGCTCTCCTGGGTAGACTTGTGCCCTTGGCAACCAGAGGTGAAAATTCCAATGTCGAAGCCACTCGTCACCATGCAATCAAAAAGACTGAGCCATGATGGACTAGGGGAGAATCATGGCGTCGGGAAATGCTTTGCCGGCAAATGGACCGAAGACAGGGCCGAGTGTGGGGGCGGCTGACAACTTGACAAGGGCGAGCGCGGGAGGAAGTCTCGGGTTGGCCGAGGTGGCGGACAGACCGCCTTCTCGACCATGGGTTTGCTGCTGGGAGGCGGGTCATGGGTCGCGGAGATAAGCCAGGATTATTATCACGCCACGCTAGCATGGCCGGATTGGCTGCAGACCTGCGGTGAGCAAACTCGAAAAGGTTCTGGAAATCTGACAAGAGTGGGATGGCAGACTTTGACATGTGTATGTGCCGCATTTGATAATCTGTTGGGCCCGTTGGCGGCATCTTGCAGCCAAGTTGGCGAGATGTCCGTCTGTCCGTCTGGTGATGGGCCAGCCATGCATGGGGCCATGCACGTATCCATGCAATGGCGGCCCTCCTGCAGACTGGGCTGCCCCGAAGCAGTCAAGAATATGGGGCTCCTGACCCCCGTGAGCCAACCGTGCCGCAGTTGTCAGCATACTTGCAGGGAGTGGCCAAGGACCCTCGAGGTTTGAGGCTGCTCCCGCATCCTCCAGAACCCAGAACCCAGCCCGTTGGGAACATGGGGTTCTTGGCTACCTGTCCAGTGGCGGCCGAGAAAAACCGGCCTATCCCGCCCACGATGTGCGTTTGACCACGGGGGCCGGGACATCCAGGAAGATTGAGACGTCGTTGCGGGGTCTGGTGGCTGCGAATGATACCATCAAGGGACCGGGTCTCCAGGCCTGGGCCTTCTTCACCCACCACCACCCCCTTCTTGCTTGGATTGAGCTTGGCCAAGTTATGGGCCTTTCCACTCCTCATCTGCGCAACCGCCGTGAAGGGAGTTCTGGCTCGGAGGATGACGCCTTTTATCGTCGACGATGACCGACAGAGCGCCTGGTTAGTAACCACCATTGCTCCGACTATTAAAGCCAGCCCTGCAGCCGAGAAAACGACGAAAACCACGGATTCGCCCTCCAACAAGGACAGCAAAGTAACGACCGAGGTTGACTGTGCCGAGGACATATCGGTCGCGCTGGAGTGGAAGTTGTTGCTGCCGCTACTCGTGCCCGGAACGAGAGACCCGCAGCCGGACGACGATCGCCGTGTTGTGGAAGCACGGTGCCCCGCAGACGAGCAGGCCTGTCTGGAGCAGGGCCATGAGTGTGTTGCGCAGACGATCAGGGAGGCGGGCGAGGAAGCCGTCACTCTGCATTCTCTCTTGAAGGAAGGCGTTGAAGAGAAGGACTTTTGGGGCTCCGGTTGGGTGGTCAAAAAGGCCAACTCGGCGGAACCCCTGGACGAAGAAAAGGCCTTCAACGGATACATCTGGGTCCCGGTCGAAATATGCTCGCCCAAGATGCGGTTCGCCGACGCCGACACTCGAGTCCGGATGCGAAGGGTTCTGGATGTGCTGAGGTCGAATTACAGGCTTGCTGCCAACTGTTCTTGCGAGGTACACATTCACCTCGGGCGCATGGACGGCCGGGCGTGGTCGTTGGCGACACTACAGAGGCTGGGATCGCTCTTATGGGTGGCTGAACCGAGGCTGAGAAGCATCAGGGATCCCAACTCGCCCAACTTTGACAACACGTATACCTGGGGCTTCGCGATGCGGCAGCGCAGCCGGCTTGCAAGGGGGCTGGGGCTGGGAGGGTTGGTAACGGCGCCCAGCGACTTTGGGGATATCCCAGACCGACAAATCATCAACGCCATCCGGGGGAGTACGATGGTCCCCTTCGAGGAGGCTTGCGCTCTCGCCGCGATATGGAAGGCCGCCTCCCACCTGGAGCTCGGCCAGCTGCTGTCGGGGCCGGAAAGGAAGTACCGTCGGTTGGGCTGCAACTTCAGTGCGTTTGGAGAAGAAGACGAAAGGGCGCGACGGAATCCGCGGACGATGGAATTCCGGATGATGGAAGGTTCAGTGGACATTGAGTTGGTCCTGGGCTGGCTTGTCATCTGCGGCACCATTGCCAAAACGGCCGTGGTGAGATCCGACGGGCGATTTACCGCTGCTCTTGACCTGTTGCTGCAAACGCCAGACGAAAGGCTGCTTTCGGATTCAGAAGCCAGGCTTTCGGGGGAGACGGCGGGCGACCGGCGGGGGAGGGAGTTCCGGGAGCTGATGCAAGCGTTGGGAATTCGGGAAGAGCATTATGGTGGCTTTGAGCACAAGATCAGGTGCGAGCATTGTTAGCATATTCTGTCAAGCGAGGTTGATTGCATTTCCATTTCTGGGCAGCATGGATTGATTGTGAGATAGGAACCTAAAATTGCGGGCGTCGCTTCGTTCGTCAGTCGCGCGGCCCTTCGCTGCGCT
>MU857146.1:0-27170 GCA_033296705.1 Chaetomidium leptoderma | reverse complement strand
GGCTGCCACCCATGAGGCCCACACCTGTGGTGGAGCCAGGTGGGCCTCAACACCAGCCGACTTTGAAAACTTGATGTAGCACGCCCGTCGCCAGCTTTTGATATTTGAAGCGGCATTCTGGAGACAGTGACTAGAGTTGGGGCTATGTATGCCCAATGCTACATGATAATTCAGGGTCTAGCCGGCGGAGGAGGTCCGTCCTTTTTCGCAAGGTTGTCTCCAAGTTAGGTAGCGGGAGAGAGGGAGCCGAGCCGTTGGGTTGCTAGATGACAAACGCTCCAATCACGCCAATCTGCAGACGCATGCAACCAAGATCCCTGATCCTTCCAACACACGGGAAGCCTTATGATCTGCAGATGCGCTTGAGGTCAGCTTGGGGTAGGGAATCCTCAACAACATGGGGTAATTTTGTATTTTGTACGACCATTTTCATTTTCATTCAGACAACGAAAAACTCTAGAGAAAGACCGATTCTCTACCGCGGAGGAACAGCTGGCCCCCTTTGCTCGGCCTCTCCCCCGAGAACCCCCCCCCAGAGAGCTTCGTCCGGCGCTAGCCAACGAGCAACGTCCCCACCCGACAGCCCTTAATCAACTCGGGACGACACCGAAAACCGTGTGGATCCTCCGGCACGTGGAAACGGGAGACTCTAGTCCACGAATCACACACCTTGGACTGTCCCATCTCGGCGCCCTGCCGTCGGAGATTTCCTGAACTGTACGGAGTTGACCTCGTTTGATCCATCGCAGGACTAGGGAGGTGGGCCAGACGTGCAGCATGCACCCCAGTCTACCAGCAAGGCGGAGATCAGCGACGACGAAGGGCGGACGAGCGGAGACAGCAAACGACAGCAGCATGGGTTTCTCGGTTCGACACGACGATCTCCCGGTTCGGATGGCCGTTGATTTTTGATATATATTTACTTGTCTTTTTCATCTTGTTCTTCCTTTCCTGGCCAACTCCTTCGTGCCATCCATCACCATGAGGTCTTCGGCTCTTTTGTACTCGGCCCTTACGGCGCTGGCCCAGACCGCCGCCGCCGTCACTGGTGCCGCTGAGGGCTTTGCCAAGGGTGTCACCGGAGGCGGCAATGCCAGCCCTGTCTACCCCACGACCACCGCCCAGCTGGTCTCGTACCTCGGTGACTCCCAGGCCCGCGTCATCATGCTCGACCGAACCTTTGACTTCACCGGAACCGAGGGCACTGCTACCGAGACTGGCTGCGCTCCCTGGGGCACCGGCTCCGGCTGTCAAACGGCCCTGAACAAGAACAACTGGTGCACCGACTACCAGCCCAACGCGCCCAAGGTGTCGGTCAAGTACGACAAGGCCGGCGTCCTCGGCATCACCGTCAAGTCCAACAAGTCCCTCATCGGCGTTGGCAACAAGGGTGTCATCAAGGGCAAGGGTATCCGCATGGTCAGCGGTGTCCAGAACATCATCATCCAGAACGTCCAGATCACCAACCTCAACCCGCAGTACGTCTGGGGCGGCGACGCCATCACCCTGGACAACACCGACATGATCTGGATCGACCATGTCACCACCTCCCTCATCGGCCGCCAGCACGTTGTCCTGGGCAACAATGCCTGCGGGCGTGTCACCATCTCCAACAGCAAGTTCGACGGCCAAAGCTCCTGGTCTGCCACCTGCAACACCTACCACTACTGGGGTCTGTACTTCACCGGCTCCAACGACGTAAGCTTTTTTTCTTTTCTCTATCAACATGCCTCCCGGGAATCTAACACAGCCACTCCTCCCTCCAGATGATCACCTTCAAGAACAACTACATCTACCACATGTCCGGCCGTTCCCCCAAGGTCGCCGGCAACACCCTCCTCCACGCGGTCAACAACTACTGGCACGACAGCAAGGGGCACGCCTTCGAGCTCGACGCCGGCGGCAAGGTGGTCGTCGAGGGCAGCGTGTTCCAGAACGTCGAGACCCCGCTCGAGGCCGGCGGCGCGGGCAAGCTCTTTGCCAGCAGCAGCACCAACGCGGCCTGCTCCCAGTACCTCGGCCACGCCTGCCAGGCCAACGGCTTCGGCAGCTCCGGCGCCCTCTCCGGGTCTGACACCAGTTTCTTGTCTTACTTTGCTGGCAAGAATATTGCCAGCGCTACCGACTACAACACGGCCAAGAATGTCATCAACACGGCTGGGTCTGGCAAGATATAGATGGGGGCGGGTAGTGGTTGTTGAACGCAAAGAGGTTAGGGTTAGGGCTGCTTGGGGCGTCTCAATGAAGTCGATCCTCCTTCTCCATCTCCCGCATCTCCGGTCCATCTTCACCATGAGCGGGAGTTGGATGCTCATGCCCTCTGATCTGTGCCGTCAAATCCACTCTTTGCCTGCACGTTTAGGTCAAGTTCGTAGAGGATCTTGCGTCCTGACGACTTCTCTTTTATGCCCGTCTATTGCCCTTCTTCCTTGTTCATGCCCTTCCCAACCGTTGTTCCAGTGCCAGCGCTGTCCAAACTCTTGTGACCAAGCATGTAACCGCCTCTTTCTACCACGGCCCAATGCTCCGACTTGTTGTTGACGAGCAGGACCCTGCCAACCCTGCATCCCCATGGTATGTACTCGGTGGACAGAAAACAAACCGCTGTCTAAAAGAACTCGGACGGCTTTTTGGCGGGCCGTCTGCCAGAAACCCCAGTGTACGGACTTGCCGGCAGTCTCTGTCTGCCTGTAGGTAGTCACTAGGTAGTCAGCGTGTGGTTTTACAAAAAAGGATAGACGAAAAAAGGATACGCACCGCTATCGGTCAGCGCAGGCATGTACTCCCCGTACCGATCGCTCGGCGGCTGGTATCGCCCGCCGTGCGGGTCATAGTAGCTCGCGTAGACGAGCAAAAAGTAGTGGGGGCACTCCTCAAAGGCCCAGCCTCGTACGTGTTCCCCGCGCTTCAGCTTCGGCGCGTAGTAGTCGTCTGCTCGGTTCCCCACGCGGATCTGCTCGGCGACTGGGGTCGTGTTCTGGTGGTAGAGCCGGATGTCGCTCTCGGCGAGGTGGAGCAGGGCGCGCAGGTGGTAGTGGCGTTTGGTTTCTACGGGCGACAGGGTGCCGTCGCGGTGCTTCTCGTAGTCGGTTGGGCCGGTGATCGTGAAAGATCGGATGTTTTCGAAGCTCTGGCCGCCCCGGATGATGACCGGGATGATGGTGGGCATCGTGCCGGCAAAGGCGATTTTGTCCCCGTTGATTTCCTTGATGCCGAGCATTCTCGAGAAATGTTTGCCGAGGTCGGGGGCGGGACTGAGGTCAATCTTGAAAGGGTGATCTCGGAGGACGAACCTCCTGTCGAGCTCGTGTGGCTCAAAGGAAACCCTGCCCGGCTTCTTGGCCCATGTGTGGCGCACGAGGAAGTGCAGAGATGGGTGTGACCACAGCGCGGCGCTGACGAGGGGATGCTGGATGAGGTCGCCCAGCGTGGCGTTGACGCGGCCGCCCTGGGGTGGGAACAGCGTGTCGAGAAGCTTGCCCTTGACGATGTAGTCGTCCACCATGTTCCGGCCAAAGTCGTGGAATGCCAATTCATAGAGCCTAGGTTCTATGCTCCCGCCTGGAGCGAGACCTAGAGCCAGGACGAGACGGAACAGGATGATTAAAGAGTCGATGGCGCGGCCGTTGGCGGACGAGTTGGCGATCCCCTCCTGGTAGGCGCTTGCCGCTTTCAAGAAATCAGGCACCAGGGATTCAGGAACGACACCGATGGGGAATGGAAGCTGAGTGACGAGGGCGAGTGTTATTGGCCGGATCGAGCTGCTGCGGGGTGGCAGAGATGCGCGAAGATCTCTGTAGTACTCTCGGATGGACGCTGTGATTTCCATGATGCCGATTCCTTTTGCCTAGTGCGGCGACAGCGTGAACCGGGCATGGAGTTGAAGGCGGCAACAAACTGAGAGTGCGAGGTTTTTTATGCCAGGGGCCTGAGACAACCCAACAAAGACAACACCCTTGTTTGTCCCAACCCCTAACACCCTGTGCTGTCTTGAGATGATTGCAAAGTGAGCTTGATTACTTGCCTCTTGGAGCTCTTTACCTGCCCAAAGGCACTTTGTTAGTGTCATTGCGCAACAAAATGGAAGTTTGCATACAGCTCTACGGGTTTGTTTTCATGCGGTTTTCGTGTCAACAGCAGTTTGCTCTCCCTCTGCATGCTACCTAGTCACCGGCCCTTCTGGTAGACGGTTGGACAGCTGCTCTTATTCTTGAGCTCCTGTGTGGAATTTGCACGACTTGTGCGTCGGCTGGGCGAGAGCGAGGTGGAAATAAGCGTACTCTATCAGGTTGACCAATGACCGTACGAACCCGGGCTCGATGCGGCAGGTGGGCCATCTTGGCTGAGCTTCTCTTCTGGGTCCGTTCTGTCACGGCTCGTATCACCAAAGAAACACGTCGAGATTGAGCAAGATAATGAAAAGATGTCCAGGCCGTTGAAGTACTCGGTGATGGTCTGGGTGTCGGAGAAGATGTACTTGTTGGTAGAACCTGAAGAGGGCTTGTACGGTGATAGCGAGCTTCAGCAAGCAGGACAGCAGGTTGTTCTGGAAAAGGAGATTCGGTCAATGAAACATCTGGCCTTTACTGACGCAGTGGCAAAGTGTGCGAAGAAACAAACCTGTACCTTTGGCATGAATGGACGACGATGGCCTTGAGGTCTGTCGAAGGAGTGGGGGTGGCCTAAATTTATCAGGGATTTTCAAACGCATTCGTCACTGTCAGTTGGTTGGAAATATACTCTGCCGTTTGTTGGATGTAAGGGTGTTGAATGCACGTGGATTGAGGCGGGTTCGATATCTGATGGTGGGGTTTAGTCAGCGAGGCAACAAAAGTCGAAGGTGCTGAAGCCGGGACATTTAATTCAGAACTGCTAATACCTGTGGCGGCGGCGCGAGGCCTTTCAACCCGCCGGCAGACCACGACAACCGAACCCACAAACCAACAACACCCGATAACTGCAAGTTGATCGTGAGCATCTCGGGGGAGTTTGCACATCCTCAGACATGCGTTCTCTCCCACCTTCACGTTGGCAAATTGGCAACCCCGTCATCACGACATGCCTCGTCGCCGATTCAACCATCGATCCCACCACGGGCAGCACGATCTCTCACCTCCCAACCGTGACAAAACCGAAAATGAACGCTTGAGCGATGAGATAGGAAGAATTAGCCGTGAGATGGGTCGACTGGGCCTTGAGATGGGTGCAGGGGATTATGAGATGGATGAGAATTCTGAAATGGGCCGACTGGCAGCTCGCCTGACCCGCGCTACGATCCAGCTCCTCCAAAACAATCTTTCCGACTGCCTGGCCTCCGGCGACAACAACAACAAAGACAACAACTTCGTCCAGCAGTCGCTTCCCTCTGCCAGCGACCAAGTCCCTGGCCCACCCAAGAATGAAGAAGGGCAAGCCGCGGTTAAGAAATAGGAGGGGGCGTCCATCTCCATGTTTGGGATGAACGAAAGGCCAACATACGAGCCTGGCCATGGCCACACGATTGTCAAGCAGGGCGAGGTCAAGGTCAAGATTGAGAGCCCCTGATGGGGTGTGGCTGTCATTGTGTTGGCCAGGCTTGCATTGGCTGTGGTCACGGCAGGTGTGGGGAGCGAGGGGTGTGGGTTCGGGGGTATGTGCATGGGACGATGCGAGCACCTATTTGCCCAGTTCGGCATTGAAGCCTTTTGGGTGACAATGTTGGGTTTATAGGAAGCTAGAGCCTATATTTTAGCACACCGACCTGCTATCTGTCGAGATGGCCCAATATTTAAGATCCCACCCGGCCTGGAGTTGGGAATTATTACCAATCATGAAACTGAGAGAGTGCAAGAAGAGCATGGCTCCATCCCCTCCTGCCAAGGTAACAGTTCTAAGGGTTTTTATGCTCCGTTTCCCTCAAAGACGCCCGGGAAAGATAATATCTGTAGATGTATATCCAACATGCACTTCTCCTCCAGAGCGTCCAGCACGTCGTCGAGCTTTGCTGGGCTGGGCTTCCGGAAATTCCCGCTCAGCTCCTCGGCCCCGGGTGAGATCTCTGGCGGGGGCAAGCCGGTGCGCGCTGATTCACACCACATGGCTACGAGTCGGGCCTAGGGGCAAGATGCAAAGTCAGCGAAAGCTTCAGTTACGAAGTCTTTGGCCAGCGCACATACCTCGATCAGATGATGGTCAAAGTCTGGGATGATCTTGGGCGCTACATGCCAGATTATGTCGGGGGCATGGGCGACCCAGACGGCGTGGTGTTGCTCCGAGGTTGCTATGAGAGACGCGAGCTGCTGAAATGACTCGCAGTTGTTGAACATGTGTAGAAGAAGGTCCCAGAGATAAAGCCCTTCGATAAAAAGCACCTCGAGGAGGGCCCAGAGCAAAGCGGGGTTTGTATTAGAAGTCATCTTGTGGAGGTCGAGTGCGTGTATGTTGAGAAGACTTTGCAGGTGTATGTAGAAGGTGGTGTGACGAGGGAAAGTTTGAGAGACGGGGAACGGGGGAAAGGTTGAGAGACGGGGAACGGGGGAAAGGTTGAGAGACGGGGAACGGGGGAAAAGTTGACGGGGAACGGGGGCGTCTTAACGTCCGCCAGTGCCGACAACCCCCCCCCAATTCCACTGCAGAACGCGCCCGATGACTCCCCTTCACATAGGGAGGCAGGTGCGGATTGCATGTGCTGCCCGAGCCTCCGTCCACTTGATCCGCCGAGCATCCAAGGCCGCTAGAATTCTGCAATAATGCAACTGCACGAGGGGGCGGGGTGCATGGGGGGGGCGGCGAGGGGGTGGCGGTTTGGCAGCAGCGGTTTGGCAGCAGCTGTGACGCGGACCGCGGTCACAAGCTTGGAGGTTGACAAGTTGTGTGAGGGAGGTCGTCCGACGAAGGCCACAACCCCAACGGCCTCCTTGGTCGGGTCTGATCAACCGCCACGGCTGTATTATAACTATTTCTAGGACCGTTCACTGCCGACTGAAACACAGCCCGCCAATCCTTATTCTCACACCGACAATCTATAACCCGCGCTCCCTACATATACACACACCCGCTTACTGCCCAATCCTCAACCCCTCCAACTCGGCCCTGACCCGCCGGTACAGCTCCTGCGCCTCCCGCTCCCGCGTGCTCACAAACGCCACCTCCGCCCTCAGCGCGGCCAGCCGTCGCTGGACAGCCAGCTGCTCGCTCGCCTGCAGGACCCGAAACCCGGCCAGCGCATCCCTCGCCTTCTCCAGTGCGGCGTGCGCCTCGCCGACCTTGGTGCGCAGCATTTGGGCGCGGTTCTTGTAGCCGCCCAGGTGCAGGCCGAGTTTCTTTTCGAGCTTGTTGCCCTTTTCGGCCGACGCGAGCAGTGCTTCCAGGGCGAGCTGAGGTTGGTTAGTAAAATGGTGATTTATGGACCCAAGACAGAAAAACTTACATCAAGGGCGCACTGCATCGTGGCGATTTGGTCTTCTTCTTCGTCGTCGTCGTAGCAGCCGAGGCCGAGGAGTAGGGAGTTGGTGTTTTCCTTGTTCCAGACGGCATAGACTTCTTCTGGCTTGGGCTTGTCCTTCATCTCGAGCAGGACTTGGAGGCGGGCTTCTGCGAGGACCGAGTCGTCAAATTCCGCGAGGATGACCGGTGTGGCGGCGGGAGGAGCACCGGGGAGCGGGAATTTGGTCGCGTCGTGCGCCATGAGCAGGGCCGCTTCACGGGCGACGAGTGCTTGCGCGGGGTCTTCCACCTGCGACGCGTCTGGGAGAAGAGAGGTGTAGTCGACCGCCACGGCCCGCGGAAGATCTCGCTGCATCACTTGCGTCCTTCGCCTACGCTCCAAGAGTTCCCGCGCCTCGCGGATGTCCTGCTCCCTGCGGTCGCGTTCCGCCGCGTCCTCCTCCAGCTGCTCGGCCGTCTTGGGCTCCTGCTGGTCATCCGGTAGCTCCAGCTCCCATTCGGTCTCCTTGGGCTTCGGCAGAGCCGCAAGACTCTGCTTGAGTGAGTGACGGAGTGATAGGTCGCGCATCCTGGCGTCTGCTGGCGTCCCCCCCACCAAGTCCATCTCGTTGTCGGCCGCATTCAGGGCAAAGGTGTCCCGAGGTGTGCGTAGGGGGGTCTGCCCAGCGCGGAGCGGTGTTGCGCCGACGCCACTCCCCGCCGGCCGCAACGGCGTTGCGAGGGGGTTCGGCGTAGCGACAACCTGCTTCCGAGGCGCGACCGAGTCAAACCCTGTAGACCCTGCTCCTTCGTGAAGAGGCGTGTTCTCCCCGCCAAGCAGCGAAGACTGCGTATTCGTCAACGCCCGGATGTTGCGGATCTCGTTGGCAATGTGATCCTCCTGTGCTGGCGCGCGGGGTGTCCTGATCGGTGCGTTCGTGTTGAGCGCCGAGTAGTTCCCTACCAGCCCACGGGTGGCATCATTGTCGCTGTCCCGGGCCATCGCGCTCGCCCGCTCGCCAATCATGCCCATCTTGACAATCTCCTCCAGTTCGCCCTCGCCGACCTGCGGCGATGGCAGCACCAGGGCCTTTCGCTTGCTGCTCTGCTCCGCCTCGCGGATCTTTTGCATCTGGCCGGCCTTGAGGGCAGCCTGCATCGACGCCGACGGCCCGTCCTTCTCATTCTTCCTCCGCTTCCGGTCGACATCCCCATCCTCCTCGCCCTTGCGCTTGTTACCGACCTGCTGCTTTTTGGGGTCGAAGTGGGTACGCTGGAACTCGTTGCGCGAGATCTCGTCGATGGTATCATAGAATCCGGGCACGGGCTTCTTCTCGAACGGAATGTCGGCGTTGTAGTCCATCTGCCCCTTCTTGCGCGTCGTGACCTTGATGTTGATGCCGGCCGTCTTGAGCTCGCGTCGCTTCTGTAAAGACGCGAGCCGTCGCGACTCTTCCTGCTGCCGCTCACGCGCCTTTCGCTTCGCTTTCTTGCCCTGTGTGTTGGCCAAGCGGGCGCGGGCCTCACTCAGCATTTCCTTCTCGTCCTCGTCGAGATCGATCGTGTCGGGCCGCGCGGGCTTCGTCTCGGGATCGGGGTCGACCTCGCCGGGGCGCAGGCGGCGGACATCGTCGGCGGAGGGTGCTTGAGTCTCGCCGCCGTCGGGGCCCATCAGGCCCAGGGAGGAGGAGCCTTCTCGCTGCTCGGCTTCGTCGAGGAGTCGCTGGTACCGCTCGAGGCACTGGTTGGCGGTGCGGCCGACGATCGGGGCGATGGTGCGCCATTGCGTGGGCATCAACTTGGCAAGATGCAACAGCTTCTCGTCCTCCTCCTTGCTCCACTCGATCTTCTTGATGCTGGGATCGAGCCATTCGTTCCACCGGGCCTTGCACTGCTTGGGCGTCTTGCGCGCCAGCAGCGACGACACGCGCGCCCACTGGTTCAGCCCATATTTGCTGACCGACGCCTTGAGGATCTCGTCCTCGATGTTGGTCCACACGCCTCCCTTGACGACGGGCATCTTGATGGTTGATCTTGATGGTGATGATGTTTGGGGTTGAAAATCGCGGCACGGGTCAACTCCGACTGGATTTGGCTTGCGGCAGGCAGTGTGGTGTGTGATTGGTTGGACTTTTCCAAGGTTACTAGTAGCGACCCACCCAAGCTTCAAGATCGCGTCTCGCGGCAGGTATGTATGTACCTTAGGTTAGCTTTAAACTTTCCGCAAACAACAATCCTTAAGATTGCACAAACTGCAGGATGCGACAAAATCGACTTGTTTGGCATTGACACTTCCAATTGATGCAATCACACAATGGCCTCCGACGCTGCCTCTCCCCAGCGGGAGCCCACCCCCGCGATCCCCTCTCTCCCCCAAAAGCGTGCCCTGGAAGATGACCACAGTCCCGCCGTCTCATCGCCACTAAACCCCGAACCCAAAACGCAAAAACTGCAGGTGCAGATTCAGGACGACGCCCAGGTCATGGCGCGCGAAAAGAGAACCAAGAAGGACTCGCTTAAGAAGCGGGAGTCCAAGGGCGCCCCCGAGAGCTCGAGAGCGACGCCCGACCCGAAGCAGACGGAACCCCCAAGCGAGCTGGCGCCCATCCGGTACAAGCTTGCCCGTCCGAAGCCGACCGACTTTGAGCTGTCCAGAGGGCCCGTCTTTATGAACCATCATGAGGTGCAGGATCCGGAAGGGAAAACGATTGAGTTCTGCGAGACGGCAGACCAGTAAGTACCATACTACCATGCCCTTTTCTCTCCTACCCGACTAACCGACCCCCGCAGCGTCTACAACAAGAAGAACTTTCACTACACACACTGCATCGCCGACCCCGCCTTCCCGTCCATGTTCTACTACCGCAACACCGAGCCGCCGCCGTTCAGCGCGCACATGGCCTTCGAGGATGCTGCGTCGCACATGTTCTTCGACCGGGCCGGCATGCACGTCACCTCGGACAAGGGCTTCCGACTGTCGCGTGCCAACGTGGCCGTCCGCGAGGGGCGGTCCTACTGGGAGTGCAAGGTCACGCGGGGCATACTAAAGAAGAGGGAGGAGGGCGATCCGGAATCGCACGGGCACATGCGTGTGGGCTTTGCCAGGCGAGAAGCATCCTTGGACGCGCCGGTGGGATTCGACGCTTACAGCTACGGCATCAGGGATGTGGCGGGGCAGAAGGTGCACATGTCGCGGCCAAAGGACTTTTTTCCGCCGGGCGAGGACATACAAGAGGGGGACGTGATTGGGTTGGAGATTCAGCTGCCGTCGGAGCGTCTCCAGCGCAAGATCGTCCAGGGGCAATACAACCCGGCCATCGACCTGGCCGACGAGGAATCCGAACAGACACCCGAAGCGCCCAACATCATCCGCGACCGCATCCCGATCCGTTTCAAGGCACACATTTACTTTGAGAAAATTGACTACCACGCGACCAAGGAGCTGGAGGAACTCATGAACCCGTCACCGATGGGGTCGGGACACAACGCCGAAGCGCCCAACCCGAACCACCCGGTGCCAGCGCTGCGGACGCTGCCAAATTCGTGCATCAAAGTGTACAAGAACGGGGTGCTCATGGGAACGCCCTGGACAGATCTTCTGGCCTTTCTTCCGCCAGCGTCCAAGCAGGCGCAGCAGACTGGTGGGCGGGAAGTGCTGGACGACGGAACGCTGGGGTATTACCCGGCCGTGAGCGTCTTCAGGGGCGGCGCAGTAGAGGTGAACTTTGGGCCGGATTTTTGGTATCCGCCGCCGTCTGAGGATGCAGAGATGGCAGGTGTCGATGGGCCGGAGCCAGCCAAGGTCAACCAGCTGAGGGCGGTGAGTGAGCGATACGACGAGCAGATCGTTGAGGATATTGTCTACGATATCGTCGACGAGGTTGGCTTTTGGATGCAGGACGGCGGCAAGGTCATCGACCGGTCAGCGAGGGACGAGAAGGCCGGAGCGGTAGCACCGGGGAGAGAGGAGATCAAGGAGCTGGTGCAGGACGACTGAATCAGCCAGGACACGAGAAATGAAAAGAAACAGCGAAATTACATTGTACTAGGGTATCTATCTCACGACCGCAGACTCTCAGCAGGCGGCTCCACCACAACCAGAGCGTTCGACGGCCCATCCTGGTTCTCCTCCTCCACCTCACCCACCACCTTTCCCTCGCCCGTCGCGGCCTCCACCCCCTCCTTCTCCCGCTTCTCCCTCTCCTCCTTGCCGCGCTTATGGCAATACCACAACACAAACAACAGCAAAAAAACGGCCGCACTCCACAGCACGCTCGTGCCCACAAACGCCGGCCACCGCAGCTTGAGCGCATTCAGAATCGCCTTGAGCATGCTCTTGACAATGGCCGGCGTCATGACCAGATCGCCCAGATTCTTGGGCATCAGGAAGCGCGCCAGCCCGCCGGCGTCGGTCTCCTTGTGGAGGCCCTGCGCCGCGGCCGCGGCCGCCAGCACCTCGGGCCCCAGGACGCCCGTCAGCTTCTTGGGCAGCTGCGTCACCAGCTTCTGCATGGACCCCGGCAGCTTCTCGAACCCCCGGTTGAGCGCGTCGTTGCGGCCCTCGAGGAGCGCCACGAGGTCGTCGACGGCCGTCGGGCCGCCGTGCATGATGTCCTTGAGCACCACGACGAATTGGCGGAGGAGGGATTGCACTTCGGCCGAGGCGGTGAGGGCGACGGATTTGGCTTTGGTTCTGTTGGTGGTTTTGGTGGTGGCGTTGTCGGGGTCGGTGGGTTGGATGCCTAGGTTGGAGAGGACGCGGTTCAGGTCGGCCCATTCGCGGTCGGCTTCTTCCGGGGGGATTGTGGTGGTGGTGACGGCGAGGGAGTTGGAGGTGGTGGGTTTGCGGTGGAAAAGGCGCGAGAGCCGGTTTTGTTTTTTGGGGGCTGCTGTCGCGGTGGTGGTGGTGGTGGGCAACCTGACTGAATCGCTGTCGGTGTCCCAGGTTAGATCGGGGGTTTTGGGGCGCGGCGGGAGAGGCGGCGGCGGTCCATCGTCGTCGTTGTCGTCGTCGTCGTCATGGTCTTTTGAGACTAGCCGCTCGAGAAACTTCTCGTCTTCGTCGTCAAGGAGAGGCTGTGCTTTGTCGCCATCTAAAGCGGTGGGAGGAATTGCATGCGCGGCGGTATTCGCCTGCGTCTTTTCGTCGGAACTGGTCTTTCCTGACGCTGCCTTGGCTGCCTCCTTGTGTTTCTTGAAAAACGATGCCATTGTGAGACGGTGAGTGAGTGATGGTGTATGGTTGTCGGCTGTTGAGCCGGGAGATGAGCGGGAACAAGCTCGCCTGCAGCTGCAGCGCATTCCCCCGCGCCTCTCCCGCGCCATCCCTCGCATTCGTTGTTGGCCAGCTGAAGCGGCCTCACCAATGGATGCCAAGCACACGCACAGCCACATTATCCCGCCACAGTGATGTCATGAACCTCGGTTCGTCTGATTTATGTGTGGCTAGTGCAAAGCATGCCGGGTATCTTACTCCTCCTCGTCCTCGACATCCTCAGCAGCATCGGCAGCATCGGCAGCAGTACTCCGTCTGGCCCGTCGTCCTCGCCCCCGTTGAAATCCCGACCTCGAAGTGACGGCCCGCTCCCCCACAAAATGGTTCCCCTCCCACGGCGTGCTGCACTTGGGACACTTTTTCTCCCCTCGCGTCCGCCAGAACCCCTCCTCGCAGATGTCGTGCAGTCGAATCGTGCAATTGGGCTCGTTGCACCGCTGCCCATACGTAACAATCTCCTTGCACGCCTCGCAGAATTTGATCTGCTGCCACTCCGTGTCTGCATCGTTGTATGTCGCCACCAGCCACGACCACAGCTCCATCAGCGAGCGCGGCGCCAAGCTGTAGAATCCATCGCGGGACTTGTCCAACCAGCCCTCGGCCACCAAGCTGGACAGTAGAGACAGCACCTCGGAGTGCTTGAGCCCCCGGCTCGTGGCCGCCGCAGAACCACCGCCCTCTTCCTCCTGGCCGCCGTCGTCGTTGTTGTTCCCATTGACATTGCTCGCCCTCCCCCCCCCCGCCGGGCGCGACTCGCGCAGCGCCTGCCCCTCGTCCACGGCCATGACCTCCAGACGTGCCGTGTTGTGCTTCTCAAACATGGCGTCCAGCAGCCGCTTGATGTAGGCCACCTCCTCGGCGGTGCGCGACGTGCCCAGCTGCGTCGCCGGGTCGCTGTGCGCGTTGATAAAGGCCCAGACGCGCTCGCCGCCGCCGCGGACCTGGTCGCGCGTGTTGCGGATGTCAAAGTCGAGCGGCTCGACGGCCTCGCGGGCGGTGCGGATGAAGTTTTCAAAGTCGGCCATCGTGATGGATTGGGGGTCGGTGTTGTCGGTGTCGTCGCTGCCGTCGTCGGATACGGCGGATTGGATCGCGGCGAGCAGCTTCTGGGCTTCGCGGAATGTCAGCGTGCCCCGCGCCATGAAGGCCTGGATGAAGGCGCGGTTGGCATCGCTGTAGCCTGCCGGCACGGGCGGTTCCCAATTGTCGTCCATGTGGAGTGGGATTTCGGGGTTTGAGATTTATGGTGATTGTGTGCTGGGTTTTCGACATTGAGAGGGACGCGACGGTCGTGATTTTTGGCGTTGCGGGGCGCCAAAAGGTGGGTCTCGTTCCTGAGTCGCTCGCGTGGTTTCCCACGTGCTATCGATTTGTGAATCGGACCGGCCCCGCGCTTGGTGGAGTCCATAATTGGTGGGTGCGTGGAGCCATCGCAATGGGAATAGCTTCATCCCCTGCTCGGCAATTCATTTTCTTCCTGTCGGCGTCTCATCTACCTCTCAGCCGTAAGGTGCGCAGTTGTCGCGTCTGCTAGTTACACAGTATTCTCTTGTATTACCAAAAGTGTATTCAGTGCGTCTTAGCTTGGCCAAACCAAAAGCGAGCTGCCTGCAGGGGCCAAATCTCCGGATACGACTCGGCAATACCACAGAACAGAGTTACAATGTAGATTCCTCCCAAACAGCCTCGAGACAAACACCCACACCACTTGCCGGGCATGCCATCCTTCCCATTGCGGATCCGAATCGGCGATCTGCGCGCCCTGCTCCTGTCACGGAAATCCAGCCTCAGTGCCTCACACGGTCACACCCAAGCGTTGCAACGGATGCTACCCTGGTTCCCGCAGGCTGAGACACACCAGTGACCAGTGACACCACCGCCGAGGTCCACGAACCCACCAGCTGCAAGCTAGTGTTCGGCTTCAACAGCCCGAATCGTCTGGCGGATCCTGCGCTCAGACACAATGTCAGCGCCGTCCCGCTCCACCGCCCCGACTGTCGTTTCGGCTAATGCCG
This sequence comes from Chaetomidium leptoderma, assembly GCA_033296705.1. NCBI lineage: Eukaryota > Fungi > Ascomycota > Sordariomycetes > Sordariales > Chaetomiaceae > Chaetomidium > Chaetomidium leptoderma. Next base: position 12,476 of record MU857146.1, on the reverse strand, counting down.
CCGTCCCTCGGCCTTGCCGCCTGCCCGATACCATGGGATGGGAGCCCCCATCTGTCCCTGACAGCCCTGCCTGGTGGTTTTTTCTTTGATGTGACTCGAGATTTCCCGAGTTTTTTGTTCAACCAACACCGAGATGGCTGCCGCCCTGCTGCCGCCTGAAGTCGTGGGCGTCGCCGCGGGCGTCCTCACCTACAGCTTCATCTGTCTCGCCAGCGGCCTCTTTCTGCTGTGGCTGGTTTGGGTTCATGATGAGCGCAAGAGCTGTAAGCCGCCCGTCTGTCGCCTGTGCCCGCACCTGCTAACGGCGCAGATGTCGCCATGCTGGGCTTCTTCGTGACGCTGCACACGCTCGCCTCCATCATCCAGCAGATCCATACCATTGTCCGGTGGCGCGATATCAAGACGGAGCAGCACGCAAACGTCGTCGCCAACGTGGGCAACCCGGAGCTGAACATCACGGGCGCCTCGACGGGCCTGGACCTGGTATTGTTCTACATCCGTAGGTCGCTTCTTGTCTCGACACTTGGCCGCGTCTGACTCCCGCAGAATACTACGCATACAATGTCGAATCCTTGCTCGTCCTGTTCTGGTATGCCGTCCGCGCCCGCGTCTCGGTGCGCCAACTAACCTTGACCTAGGGCCGTCGAGCTCACGAACAGCGTCTTCCAACTGCGCATCACCAAAATGTACCGCTTCCACGCGAGTCTCGTCGCCAAGGCCACCGCGGCGATTTTACCGGCCGTGCAGATGGTCTTGCTCCGGTTTAGCGGCATCAACAAGAGCACGGCTGGGTTCATGGTGCTAGCTGACATTATCAGTGCGTCCCTCTCCCCCTCTTGACTGCAGCCCCCCCTTGCTAACAATCTACAGTAGTCGGCGGTTTCGCAGCAGGGAGCATCATGCTGTTTGCCATCCTCGCTCGCTACCTCCACTCGCGCATCACCCTCGCGTCGTGGAACGTCGGCTACGGCCAGTCGGCCTCTGGCAGCGGCGCGAGGCCGAGGCGGACCACCATCTACGACAAGTGGCTTGTCCTGCGCTTCAGCGTCGCCTTTGGCGCACTAAGGTATGTACCTCCGCCTTTTCTTTTGTCTTGTTTCACTTCCATACTAACACCCGGGGGGACAAACAAAAGCCTCTTCCAAATAATCGTCATCAACTTCCAGCTCCGCGCCGCCGCCACCAACAACAACAACAACGGCGCCAACGTGGTGCCCGCCGAGCCCGACCTCAGCGCCGACCGCGCGCGCGGCGACTTTGCGCTGTTTGCGCCCGCCCCGACCGCCGTGCTGTTTGCCTTTGTCGTGTTTGGCACCACGCGCACCTTTCGCGAGTACATGTGGGCCGTGCTGGTGCCGCGGCCGATCCGCGACAGGGTCGAAACCATCATCGCCAGAAAAAAGCGCAAGAAGAAGAAGAGGCAGGTCGGCGGGTCCGTGTCGGTCGTGCATTCGTCCTCGGCGATACGGGATGTGGAGCGGGAGGGCAGTGGTGGTGGGGGGGATATGATGCTGGGGTTGCGCGATCTGAGTAGTAGTAATAGGGGTGGGGAGGGCAAGAGTGATGAGTGGCCGATTTTGGCGACCTCGGGTTCGGTTAGGCGGGAGCAGGGGCGGAGGTGATGGGTGTGGGTGGTATGGGCATGGGCACATGGCGTTTTGGTGTTTTTGGGGTGGGAGGTGATAGATTCTGAAGACGCACAGTCATATGTAAACTCATGACGGACAGGTGGTGGGAATTGCATGTTGGTTCCAACATATAGAAGCTCAGTAAACGATCGAAAACCCCTAAATCATATAGGATGGCCATCTTCGAGCCACGCCTAAACGGCTCACGTTAGGAGGAAGCCAAGGTTAATGGGGTATGTCGGAGAATATCCCTTGGCGGATGGCCACTTGATTCTTGAGTTTCAGTCACCAAGGGCAGCGAGATGTCATACCGGCTAATTTAGTAACGAACCATTAACTAACGCTAAATAGGCTACAAAGCCCGTTTTTATACCGAGTACATGAATGAGGATATCTAAACGTACCTAGTCACTTAGTGTACGTAAATAAACACCAAGATCAGCGGAGGGATCAAGTGTCGGCTGTGAGACTCTGGTCGGGACGTCGGGATAGGCGGCGGGGGGTAAGGTGAGGCGCCAGGAGGATTGTTGAACATTTGTACAATCTTCTCTCTCTCGTTGCTCGTGTGCGAAGCCCGGATTGACGCGACGTTGAAGGAGAGCTTGTCGAGGAGCCCGTCGGTGCGCTCTCGAACATCCTGCGCCATGCTAAAGACTTTTCAGCCTGGGCGCTACATTCCAAATGATGGTGGGGCCAAAAGCCAGCCAGACGGCGTAGTGTTGCTGGGAGGTCAGGATGAGGGTCCCGAGCTCCTCGAAGGACTCGCAGTTGTTGAACATCTCCAGGAGAAGCCCAAAGGCGAGGCTGGGAAGACCACAGCGACGAGGGAAGTGTCCGAGTCATGGCTGGCGGTCTTCGCGATGTTGTCCGAATCCGCTTCATCAGAGATACCACAGCGACGAGGCTGGGAAGACCACAGCGACGAGGGAAGTCTTGCTAATGAAGGTCCCGCCATCGGGCTTCTCATCGGCCTCCTTTAGCGGGAGGCAACGGTAAAAGTTCATCAACAAGGTCAACGTGACAGTGGGGTGTCGCCATGGATGACAAGACCAAAAAATCGCAGATGGGATGAGGGAACGCGACGAGAATTGGGCAAAAAATAAACTCGTCTCTGATGGCTCGGCTCGAACTCGCGCGGTAAGGAAAGTTGGTACTTACGCTTAGGGCCGATGATTACAAGACGTTAGTACATGAAATCACCGCTGGAAAGTCAACGCTGAGGGTAAGTCATCGCAGATATTCACGCTGTGGCCTGTTAGCAGAGACACCGAACGCCGGCGCAGAGTGTTCCCTGTCGCAGGTGTTAGCATCAGAGTCTCAGAAGGTTTCGAGTTTCGGGGAGTGAAACGCTAGCCAGCTGAGCCATCTGCGAGTTTTGAATGTTGAAAACAGTGTCAGGGTGTCGACGTTATATGGTCGTTTGCACGGTGCGCGTTGCTCGGAGACCACGTGATGATGTTTAGGGGTCGTGGTGTTGATAGTGTCGGCCCTCCCTGAGCCCCTGGCCGCTGTCTGTAGGCAAAGCACATTTGTTTCTTTACATTCCGCAACACCACAGGGAGAGAGGACGAGGTATGAGTGCGAGGCGCTGTTGTGGGCAAAGCACATTTGCTTGTTTCCAGAATACACTCCCGCAACAGCGCTTTCAGCGATACATGGTAAACAAAGGCTCTGTCTGACCAAGGCTGGCATTAGCAAGCATGGGGGCGGCTGGGGGTGACGACGGAGGTGAGCGGCTGGCAGTGTGCTTGCAGCGAGGGCAGATATAGTGAACTGTGACGCACATTGTGTCACATTGTGTCACGAGCAGCCAGTCGATGAGGATACAAGACGGACGGCGGGATTTCAGGCGGGGGGAAGCCGTTCCGCACAGCTTCATGCACCACGGCAGTAGTTTGGACCTGGAGCACGCACAAGGTGGTAAGTGAGCTGAGACCTGACGCTCGCCGGTCGAACGAGGGATGGTGGACGAGAAGCGTTAAAATGGCAAACAGCACTCGTGTAAATGACGCCCATTCCCATCCTGACAAACAAGATGGTATGATACCTCCCATCATAGCAGGGCATGTCTTGTGGAAGATCTTGCGAGAACATAGGTTTCTAATACATCAAAAGCGTCTTGTGCTGTGATCAGCCTTGTGCTGTTCAACTCCAGCCTAAAGACGTCTGCACACCCTTCCCTACATCAACACCTCGCACCCTTCCCTGCATCAAACACCGGTCGTAAACGTGAGGATATAGCTTCTACCAGTCAAGGTTGGTACTTGACAACGTTGCTCGTTTGTCATTGTAAGTTCAAAGCTGGCGGGGTTGAAGTATATTGTATGCAGAGGAGATGCAGAGTTGATCAGACAAAGGCCAAGGACCAGTGATAAGAAGAGACGACCTTTCACCACCGCGGGCAAAGTAATTATAGTGACCAACCAGCCACATTTCATTTCTACTCAGCAACAACACATATCTAATCTCCATAGATATATAGACATTCATCTCTCCTCCAACGCCCTCTCCCTCGCCCCCGTAACCAACTCAAACCCGCCCTGGTCCAACTGCAGCCCATGCCTGCCGCCCGTCATACTCCTCAAATGGCCATCATACTTCATCATCTCCTTGAGCGGCGCCTTACCCAGAATCGTCAGCATCCTCACGGCGGCCTTCTTGGGGCCCCTCAGGCTCTGCACCGACTCGTACGGGTCCGGCGGCATGTACACCTTGGAGACGTCGATGGCCTCGGGCGCGTCGCCGGTGCTGCCGTCGGCCCCGTAGTAGTCCTCCTCGTCCTTGCGCACCTCGAGCACCTGCCCGCCGCGCGCGGCCGTCAGGTCGTGCTGGATGGCGTGGCCCGCTTCTTCGGGGCAGTAGATCTCGACGTGCGTGAAGGGCTCGAGGATGCCGACCTGCCCGTTGGTCTGGGCTTCTTTCAGCGCGTTGCGCACGGCGTGCAGCGCCGCGTTGGTGATGTGGCCGCCCGTGGTGGCCACGCCGAAGAAGTCGGTCGCGGGGTTGAATGTGATGTGCACGTGGCAGCGCCGGACGGGCGCGCTGCGGCGGGGCCCGCGGGAGAGGCCGGCGATGGCGCCGTTGAAGAGCTGCTGGCGGACGAGTTCCGGGTCGAAGGGGAGCGGTTTGCTGTCGCTCTTGGACGGGAGTGGAATGGCGACGTGGATGATGTTGCCGTCGCGTTCGATGCTGGACTCGAGAAGGGACTCGTGGTGGTGGGCTTCGAGGGGTTCGACCGTGACGGTGCACGCTGCCTTGCCCGCTTTGTCGCGGATGGCGCGGTCGTACAGGGAGCGGTGCGGGTTGGTCGGGGCGAGCAAACACTCCGAGTACTCGACTTCGATTTCGCCCCACATGGCCGACTCGCGGTCAATCTTGTAGTGCGTCAGAAGGCGATCTCGCGCGACTTCGAGGTGCAACAGGCCCATGCCAGACACAATCAGCTGCTCTGTCTTTTCGTCCTTGTTCCACCTAATGCTGGGGTCTTCGCGCGAGAGTTTCTTGAGGGCCTCCTCGAGCTTGTCGCTCGCCGTGCGGGTGTACGGCTCGATGGCGATGAAGGCGACTGCCGGGGGTGTCTCGGGCGCCTTGATTCTCAGATTTCGGAAGGGCTCTGGGGCAGTGGTGTGGTGGTGACCCGGGAATGTGATCAGCGTGTCGCCGGTACGGGCGGATTTGAGGCCGGTCATGGCGCCAATGTGCCCGGTGGACAGGTGCTGGATCTCGTGGTGGTCCTTGGCCGACACGTGAAGTATGTGCTGTGGCTTCTCAAAGTTGTGCACGTTGCTGTTCCACATGTGGCTGCTCCGGCTCAAGGCGCCATGATAGATGCGCAACCAGCTCATCATGCCCCGGCGCGGGTCGTCGACAACCTTGAATACGTGGGCGAGAGCCACAATCGGGGGCCCGTGGTGCCCCTTCTTCTTGCCTGTTTGATCGAGGAGCTCGGGCAGAGTGTGCGCGTTGGCGGCCATGATCTCCAATGGCGGCCTGTCAGTGGGGCTAGGAAGGTAGTCAACGACGGCGTCCAACAGCGGCTGGACGCCAATGTTGCGCAGACTGGCACCTGCGAAAACCGGAGTGAACCTGGCCTCGCCGTCCAGGATCAGCCGGCGAATTGCCTGCTTGATCGAGGTTGATGACACGTCCTTTTCCAGCTCCAGGAACTCCTCCATAATCTGGTCGTCGTTTTCCGAGAGCGTCTCAACCAGACGGAGGCGGGCTGTTTCCATTTCCTCTTGTAGTGCCGGGTTCTCCTTGGCAATACTCTGCTTGCTGACGACCGACATGCTGCCGGTGCTGGAGAACTTGAAACCGTGCTGGTGGATGACATCGATGACGCCGACAAAGTCGTCCTTGTGCCACCAGGGGATCTGGCAGAGAAGCGGCCATGTCCTGAGCCGGGATGTTGCCTCCTGGACGGACCGTCTGAAGCTGGCGCCGTCGCGGTCTAGCTTGTTGACGAAGAGCAGCCGGGGGATCTTGGAAAGCTGTGACGACTCCCAAACACGCTCCGTGTGCGTCTCGACGCCCTTGACCGAGTCGAGAATGCACACGGCGCCGTCGAGGATGGGCAGACAGCGGTCTACCTCGTAGCGGAAGTCCTGATGGCCGGGCGTGTCGATCAGGTTGATGGTTGTGGGCTCATGGCCCGGAGGGCACAGCGTCTTGGGGGGCCACTGGAAGGTGACGGCGGCGGACTGGATGGTGATGCCGCGCTCCCGCTCCATGGGGAGGAAGTCGGTGGTGGTGTTGCCGTGGTCGACATCTGAGGAGTCAGTGAGACGTCACTTGCAGTCTTCGGATTCCTGGAACGTACTCCCGAGATGGCGAGTCCGGCCGCTGTGGTAGAGCATGCGCTCCGTGGTCGTCGTCTTGCCCTGGGTGGTGTCAGCTCTGAGCCGGCTTGGATGCCACGCCAAGACACATACCGCATCGACGTGAGCGATGATGCCAATGTTGCGGACGCTCTCAATCCGCGCCTCGTGGTGGGCATGGTCGCTGGAGTAGCTCCGCGCAAACCTGCCGCGGGCCAATTGGGCGTTTTTCAGCACCAACACGGCCACAGGCAGCAACGTGCTCGGGCCAGAGCGGCATACGCGGAGGGGGGCGCGGCAGAGCATCCCCGATTTTTAGGGTTAGAGCTTCGTAAATGTTCAGACCAAAGCACGCACAATGCAACAAGCAGGACGGGCTTCAGTCTGGTGATGCAAATATCAACGTGTCCTGCATGTCATGTCAAGTCGCCAGACGGGAAGCTGCAGAGTAAACAAACAACATGAGATGACCCCGCGTGCGCTATCACATCTCACATTTGGCGTTGGGAGTTCAATTGGGGAGCTTGCAGTCCATTGCTTTTTCCAGCTTCCCATGGCCCGTGCACCCCCGCCATCTCCCGCCTTGGCGCCAAGTCCGCACATCCCGCAGCAGGCAGGCTCGAGGCAGGGCAGCTGCGCCGCTTCAACCCTCAACCCTCAACCGCCGACGGCAATGCGGAGCAGTTGCGAAGGCAGGCCGAACATTCTCACCATTGACTGCGCGGCCGACTGAGCCACATCTCCAATCCGCGACTACATCGAGCAGCTCAAACCCGACACCTGCCACACGCAGCAGCCTCTCCGAGCTCACATTCCGAACACCACGTCATCGCATCTCGCCGCCGCCGTTTCTCCCGCAGATCAGCCATGGACTACAGCTCATCAATAAACGACCCGGAACAGGCCGCCGAGGCCTCGCCGTGGGGCAGTTCGCCGAGCTCGCCCCGGCAGACCCGCACTACCTTCGGCTCCCTCGAGGGAGACGGCCCCAGCTCGCCGTTCCGATACCCCAACTCGAACAACGGCCTCGACGACGGTGGCTTCACGGGAAGCGATACAGAGTACCGGAGGCCCGACACCGCAAGTACCGTCTCGCACACGACCGAAACCCCGTCCGAGGCGTCAGCTCCAGCCGAACAGTACCAGGAACAAGAGAGCGTGGCTGGTGATCAGGCGCCACTGTCGCCGCAGCCGCAACAGCAACAGCAACAGCAACAGCAACAGCACGCACCGAAACCTGACCAGCCGCAGCGGGCGCAAGAACAACAGCAGCCTCGGAAACCCCCGCCACCCCAATTCAAGCTGCAGGCTAAAATTACTGGGCTTGAGCGCACCGGGCGCAAGGATACGATCCTGCGATTCGACGTACATGTACGGCCGCTAGGACCAGGACTCACAGACTGCCGCTAACGAGCCCAGACAAACCTCCCCGCCTTTCGGACGACGCAGTACCGCGACGTGCGCCGCCTCCACTCTGAGTTTATCAAGCTTGCCGAGCACCTGATCTCGGCGAACCCCGACGCCATCGTCCCCTCTGTCCCCCCCGCCCTGACATCAGCCGGCGCGGGCACCGAGGAGGACGAAATCCGGGTCAAGGCGCTGATGCAGCGCTGGCTCAACTATGTCTGCAGCAATGAGGCCCTCATGCGGGACGACGAGATGGTGCTCTTCGTCGAGAGCGACTTTGGCTACAGCCCCATGGTCAAGAAAAAGCAGCCGGCCACGGGCGTGCGCCGCAAGATCCTCAAGCAGTTCGCCCCGCCGCCAGACGACACCCCCGAGCTGCAGGAAGCCCGGCCCATCGTCAAGCTCTTTTATCTAGGCGCCATGGACGCAGGGCACAAGGTAGACAAGCTAGTCAAGTCACGTCGAGGTACGGGCCCCTCCTCTTTGTGTTTCTCTCCCCACAAACTAACATCCCCCCCGCAGGCCTGGGCCTCTCCGAATCCGACTTTGGCGTCAAGCTCGGCACCATGAATGTGCAAGAACCACATCCCGGCCTGGCCAACGCCTACCGCAAGCTCGGAAAAATCGTCCAAGCCGTCGGCGACTACCACGCGGCCCAGGCGACGGCCGAAGCCACCACCATCGGCGACCCCTTCCAGTACCACTCGCAAGACGCCTTCATCGTCAAGGAAACCCTCACCAACCGCCAGATCCTGATCCGCGAGTTCCTCCAGGCGCAGGAAACCAGCCGCAGCAAGCTCAACGCGGCGGACCGGCTCAAGGCGTCGTCCAACGTGCGGCGCGAAAAGGTGGACGAGGCCATCGCGGCGCTCGACGACGCGCGCCACGCCGAGTCGGCCCTCTACCAAAAGACGACGCGCGTGACGCAGAACCTGGTGCACGAGCGGCGCCGCTGGTCCGCCCGCACGGCCGCCGACCTGCGCCTGTCGATCCGCGAGTACGTGCTGCGCGAGATCGAGGCCGAGCGCCGCACCCTGTCGCTGCTCGAGAGCGTGCGCCCCGACATCCGCTGCATCGACGCCAGCGGCGGCCTGAGCCGCCTCGGCCGCGAGAGCCACCCCACCACGGCCGTGCGCCGCACCAGCATGGCCGCGAGCCAGGGCCCCAAGGGCGACGCCTGGAGCGGCGTGCCCCGCCGGAGCGCCGACGCCATGAGCCGGAGCGTCTCGGGCAGCCTGGTCGGCAGCTCCGTCGCCGAGGCCGACGAGCCGTTCCTACCCCAGGAGGCCGGGGAGAGGGCGGGCGAGCAGGGCGGCCGCGCCAGGGCGCCGAGCGGGTCGGGCGGGCGGATGCCCGGCGTGCTGGAGGAGGATGACGAGGATCGTGTCGATGCGAGGAATGCCGCTAGTCGGTTGGCCGCGAGCACCTTCTAGCTGGGCTACGTTCAGTAGGGGCTGGGCGGGGAGAGGTTCTACAGTACGTCATTGTACGTGTGTGTGGGTTGTGTGGGTGACTGTTAGGTATGATGTAAGGGGCAGTCTACTGTCTACATAGTCTACGGGTGCGCTTGAGGCTAGCATGAGGTTACGTTACGTTAAAGGGTTTTGACTTTCTGCCCCCGTCTCGACAATGCCATGTTGAGGACAGCTTTCCTGTCACCCTCGGCTTCGGGGCAATACTCTCCGGCGTCCTCCGGCGACAGTGTTCCCCAGCTTAACACGCTTCCGTCTGTCCCCCACGCATCTCCCCCAGACGGCTCGGCATCCGACAGGGCCGTCCCGTCGTGGGGGTCGGGGAAGGAGATGGCCGTCTCGGGACTTGGAATTGAGCGTGTTTTCCAAAGACAACCCGTCAGGTTCCTTCGCGGGGCCTCCTTCTCAATCCGACGCATCGCCTGTTCACCTGCAAGATCGCCTGCCCCGCATGCAGAGGTTCAATATATCTGTCCCGTCCCGGCTGAGACGAGCCGCCAGAGCTGCAGACTCACCGCCTCGTCTCCACGATATCGGTAGGCAAGTGTTCCGCATTGCGACATCGCCACCCCGGCCCAAGACCGGAGGCGAGCGACCGGGAGGCGGCGGGTGCACACCCGGTGCGTGATGCAGGCTTCACTGCCCTGGCGCTGCCTCGCATACAGGGCCTGCTTGGGATCATGATTTCATCAGTCAGACATGATATCAGACCGCTCTTCGGTTGCCGGCGGAGGTTACGCGATCTTCTCGGGGATCACCACTCTGACGTCGAAGCCAGGGTATGTGCCAAACAGTTCCCTCTGATGGCGGCTCGCCCAGCCGCTCCGAATTCAGCCGCGTCAGTTGGGGGCCTTGCCCTGTTGGGGAATCATACCCGGCCCTGCCGGGAGCGGCGGAACAGGTCGCCAGGCTTGAAACTCCCGGGGTGGCGGAGATGGCGCGAGATCCAGGGGTCGCCCAATGTCACGGCGCTCGAGGTGTGAGCTCACTCGCTGACGGGATTGGCTGCCGCAAGCCTTCTCGATGCAGGGTTCACGATGGCGCCTGTCGGTAAACGGGCCCTAGAGCCAGCTGTTGAGTTGTACAGAATACATACAACATTAGCTTGGGGAACTTCGGTTGGGTGTCCGCGAGCACAGACAGCAAGAGATACCACAAGAGATACCTGCCCGTCTGGAGGACCCGGGTTTCCAAGTCGAGACTCCCCGTCGTAAGTGATGCGGCACGGCATCTCGCTGCATCACTCGCAAATCTGCTCAAAAGAAATGACGGCAAAGGAGAGTCGCAGCCGTCCCCTGAGCAAGTGCAGCCGTCCCCTGAGCAAGTGCAGCCGTCCCCTGAGCAAGTGCCCAAGGCCGAGAAAAACTTGTGGCCCGATAATCCTGGCCGTTTTCCACAAAGCGCCCTAGCATCAGAAATCGTGGGGCTGGCGCAACTTTTTGCCCATAAAAGTTCTGTGTCTGCTTAGAAGGGTCCCGAACTGGTAGCTATGAGGACAGAAAACCGCACTTTCTGAACAACAACGAAGACTAGAAGCTGTCGTTATTATTGGGAGGGCGAAAACGTGTTTCTGGACTTGGGAGCACTTTCTTTTTGGAGCAAGTTGCCGACTCAGCAGAACTTGGGTCACGTGACCAAAACGGTTGTCCTCGTCCTACACAGTTTCCGATCATACCGTTTCCCAACTCCGTTTCCCAACTCCGTTTCTCAACTCTATCGTGGTGTGATTCTAACATCGTCTTGTGATACCAACGCGTTGCGAATCTTCTTGTTAGCCAACCAAACGCGTTTGCGGCCCTGCTCCAGCCTAAAGGCTCCGGATCTCCAACTTTCTGCTCGCCGCACATGTGGCCAGCACTGCCGAGCTTCTGCGCGATGAACTAAGCTGTTAAATTGGTCATGGTGCGTGGGCCACAAATGTGGCACCCACGCCACTCGAGGCACCCTAAGCCACTTTAGGGGGTGCCACCGAGGGCCAACTGGCCCTGATTTTAGGGGTCAGGTAACTGCCCCCGACCTAATGTTCCTACCTTCTTCTTCCTCTATTACAATACAACACTATTAATATTATTCTATTAGACTACTGTAATTGAACCTCAACTATAAGAATACCTAACTAAAACTAGGTACCTATAGCTATTATATTTAATAGTTATAAGCCCGGGTTAGCGTTTTGTTCTAGAAGAGTTATTCTAATTCGCTACCATTATAGGTATAACAACGAAGAAATTAATTAAGGATGTTAATTATTATAACGACTACTAATGAAACTACAATTATACTAAATAGTATAGCTAACTAGCTTTCTAAGGATAACGTATTTAAATCTAAAGTAATCGTAGTTAATCTCTAGGCTAAGATCAACATAGATAAAGAATATATCTTATTTCTTAAGGAGCCTAAAGAGCTAAATATAGTAAAATATAATAGGTACTTTATTAAAGATGTACTGGCTAATAGTACTTATAATACTAATACTAATATAACTATAACTCCTAGCTATAAAAGAATTAACTATAAGAATCCTCCTACTAATGTCTAAGATATAACAATGGTATTACGGGCTATATACTAGTAAGACTTCCATTAATACGAAAATACTAAGAAGAAATTTAATAAGGAAACTAAATAAGTTTTAGACCTTAAAAACTAGATTATAAAGATAGTTAGTAAAGTGGTATTTAATACTACCTATAAGTTCGAAGAGAACTTCGACGATTAGTATGATAAGCTTTGTACCTAGACTGGTAAGACTATAGAAAAAGTATAATAAATATCTTATAATCACTCTAAAGCTACAATTAAGCTACTTACTAAGACCCTATATAATATAACTATATAGTTTATAGGCTAGGAAGAAGCGGTTAATTATATTAAATATTATAAAGTTATAGAGATTAGCCTAGCTAGTAACTAGTAGAACGATTTCGATACTACTATTAAGAACGTTAGTAATTACAATACTTAGTATTAAGTATTTACTATCTATAACTATATAGCTATTATAGCTAATATACTAGACTTCTAAACTATAATTAATGAATTTAGCTAGGAAATTAGGTACTAAGAAGGTGTTAAAGCTAAGCCTAGGAAGATTTATGTGACGAATCGTCTAACGCTCTCTGAGAGGGTTCACTGGAGGTAACTGGGTT
>MU857145.1:0-27237 GCA_033296705.1 Chaetomidium leptoderma | reverse complement strand
CCGAGTTGCCCATCACGGAGCGGACACTGCCAGACCGAACCCCCGACGCCGGAGAGTCTCGCAGCGGCTAGGAAGCGTTACAAGACCGGGCGTCGACGGGACAACGGCCTCGCGGCGCCCGGCCTTATGGGTTTTGAAGTGCGCCAAGCCGTCTGGGCGAGCGCGAGGGGAAAAGCGCGAGGGCGTTCGTGCTTGCGCTATGAGGGCATGGACACCGCGGCGGCGGCGAGGTTCAGGTTTCTCGCTTTGGGTTATCGACGTACACCCACGCGGCGTGGGCCAGCTTGAGCGAAAAGGTGCGGAGGACGCGGGCGGGGACCAATTCGGTCCAAGGCGTGGTCTTACGGATCTCCTCCCATAACTTATCCAGCATGCGATGACTCCAGAGAAGCATTTCCCATTTGGCGTAGCAGTTGTCCATAAGCTCCAAGCACTTGTTCTGGATCATGTCTCCGTCCAACTTTTCGTATAGGAAAAAGATGCTTGCCCGAGCGGGAGCAAGTTCCATGACTGTCGAGTTGGGGTTGCTGTTGGGATGAGAGAGAGGGGCCAGGGCTGGTTTGTGAGGTGCATCGAATGCGCCGTGGGGTTATAGGTTTGTTTGCGGAACCCCTATTTCAACAAATTAGCCAGTGGGTGGCGCAACGGCGTGGTTGTCGCGTTAATGGTTAGGTCCGTCACAGAGGAGCATTGTAATCCTGCAACGTGAGGAGCTTTCCTCATTTCAACCACTCCGGTTCGATTCGAACATTTGCCTACATCTTTTTACGCTAAAACCATCACCCTGTACAACAGTCTAGAGACCAAACGGTTGCACTTTTGCTGCCAAAACCGAACCTACAACCCCACAGCGCACTGTGCCACCGACCCTCATCTAGAGTGACCTTCACTACCTTCCAGCGGGCCGTCGACCTTTGGGGAGGTCTTTCACTTCTCGAGCTAACACCATTCCGCTGCCCATCATCCGAAAGTTGGCCCCCGAGTTGTCTCAGCCTGCCTGGAAGAAAGGGAAGGCTAACATTGGACGTAGCGGGAACCCCATCACTATCCCCGTGTACCCGGCCAGGAACCTCGGCAAGGCCCAAGACTTGCGCTTTGGCAATTTAGGAAAAGACGGAGGAGGATCCCGAGTGGTTCAAACTCCTCAAGCGCGTTTGAACACCACCAAGGCCTCGATTTAAAATTTTAAACGGCAGAGGGGGCATGGTCTGAATCGGGACGAACCAGGGCTTGGAGAGGCCGGGGACTGAAAAGGGTATGTTGCGTCAGATATGTCTCGAATGGTACAAATCGGATAGTCAACAGGGACTTCGGCCGGTTAAGGATGGAGAGAGTCGGAAGACCGGGAAACTGAAACTGTGAAACTCTAGTTCAAGTAGTTTGATACCCACTCGCCATTCTAGTACCGAACCGAGCGGCCCTGCGATACCAACAACAAGAAAAGGTAGGGACAATGACGGGCTGTAGGGATATGTATCATGTAGGTAGGTATGCCCGCCAGGATGTGTTGCACTTGCCCAGTGATGAACTTTTGGTTCTTCTAAGACATTGACTAGAACCCTAACCCTCTTTCAGCGGTTGTGACTCCTCTGAGCCAAATTTTCGATCACGCAGGCAACTGCCCCCCCACCAACCCTCCAATGCCAGCCAGCGTTGGGAGGCAGAGTCGTCCCCGACAACCCCCTTTAGTTTCACGGCGAATTGAGTTTCTTATTCGTAGTATTTGCTCAACTTTCTTTTGTTCAAGATGACGTCACAAACGAAGGGGAACGATGCTCCAACACCAGAAGCGACACACCAGAGCGACCAGACCGACCCGGAAACACGGCTTGATTTGAAGAGCATCCAACTCCCAACAATATCGGCCTTGGATGGCTGCATAGAATCTCTCATCATTCAGTGGCAGGACTGTCTCCAACAGCTGCAGCGTCTTCAGCAAGCGGCCGAGGCAGCAGGCCGCCCGGTGCGGGGGCTCAATGCCCTGCTGAAGGTGCAGCAACGCGCCCTGGACAAAGTCACCCAAAAGCAACGCGCACCGGGGGTGACAGCAATCTCCCCGGCCCAGTACTCCGGCGTCAAGAGCTGCTGCTGGGACGACAGGTGGGCTGTCGTCAAGAAGTGCCGCGGCCTGGTCGCCGTCAACAAGGACTTCCCCCGGAGCCCGCGTCTACCCGTCGCCCCAGAAGCTGGCTGGCTGGCTTACAAGGACCAGCCGTTCCAGGAGAGACCTGTCGCTGTTGATGCCGTTGTTGACAGCGGCGCCACCTGGATCAAGTTCATATCCATCTCGTCCAGGACCCTCGAGTACCAGGTTGTCGCTGAAGGGTGGGCGAGCGAGTCGGAAGACAAGGATGGCGATCAAGGCGACGCAGAGGCAGAAGGACTCGGTTATACCGACTTTGCCGACGCAGTCAAGAAGATTATCCTTGCTGCGCGATGGAACCACTGCCATCAATTGCATCTCATCCTGCCGGGCCTGCAGGAGGAAAAGTCGGGACTGGTCGACAAGATGATTCACTACATCCGGCACAGGATCGGGGGAGATGATATGTCGGTAGAGGTTAGTTGTGCTGGCAGCCTATTCCTTGCCGAAACCCCGCCTCCTATAGACGACGCTATCACTGCCCTTATCCAGGACCGGGATCCGCTAGTCGGCGACGACTGCGGCCGCTTGACCGACACGATCAACCTCGACCCGAGCGCACTGGTTGCGCTAGTCACAGACCTGCACCACGGGCCAGTGCCGCTGCAGCCCGAGTCCCAGCAGAGAATAATCGCCCAGTCCATCCTCGACCACGAAACCGAAAATAACCACGAACTGGTCGCACGGCAGGACATCTTAGCCACCGTCCTGTACCCAGCCCTGCGAGGCCGAAAGCTCCTCTGTACCCACTCGGCGGCTACCTACTTCCGCAAACTCATCGACGCAATCTCGACCCAGTCAGAAGAAACCCGCGCAGCACTCATCCTGCCTCCACCAGTACCATCCGACGAACCCCCGTCCCCGGAAACCCTCCGCCAGACCCTACAAAAATGGTCCACCCTCCCCGTCCCCGCCGACCTACACCTCCCCGTAGAAATAGTCCCCGACCTCGACCTCCCCTCCATCGCCCCGCTCATCGCATCCAACAAACTCCCGCCCATGGCCCACAACGTCGCCCGCGACCTGTCCCCTTTGAACCGCTCCGTCTACTGCTACGGCTGGGTCCACCGCCTGACCACCGTGACCGGCCACCGCGGCATCGAACGGCAGGTGCGCTTGTCTCTGGCGCGGCACTGGACGCGCGGCGAGGACCGCGACGAGACGCCGCCCGATATCTGGCACCGCCATCTCGGCGGGTACCTGATACACCGGGACAAGCCCAAGGAGTGGCGGGATATGGTGCCCGAGGGGGAGGCGGTTCCACAGGAGGTGGTGCGGTGGACGAATCCGTGGACGACGTGGGGGAGGGGGATTAGTACGTATGGTTTGCCGGATACCAAGACGTGGGAGGGGGTGGGGCACGGGGATAAGACGAGTTATGGGAGGAGGATGACGGAAAGGGAGGAGAGAGGTGATGTGGATGGGTTAGAACAAGAAGATGTGGAGGGCGGGGAGGAGCCTGCAGTACGGCAGTAGCAACAGCGAAATGTGGAGGGCGGGGAGGAGCCTGCAGGACAGCACCAGCTGCAGTTCTGATGGGTGGGATGTTGCAAGAGAAACGAATCCGGTTTGGGTATATTGATGACTACTCGGAAAGACCAAGACATTATTAAAAAAAATGTAATCCCCCCTTCCCTCCACCCCTCTGAAAACCGAACAAACCTGCAACCGCTGTTAGCAACAAATCACCCCTCCAACCAGACCAGGAAACTCACCCCTATACCACACACACCCTCAATCCCTCATCGACCCCCCTATCAGAGGGTAGGCGGCTGCGCCGAGATGACCGTCGTCGTCCCCTCCTTGGCCTCCCTGGCCGCAGCGGCCTCCTGGTCCAGCTGCGCCTGCTCCTGCTCAATGTCCGCCGACTTCTCGCCCGCCGCCGCGGCGTCGCCCGCCTGATCCTCGATCCCCTTGTTCGCCGCCTCGTCGGTGGCGGCCTGCTCCTTGGCCAGCTGGTCGTCGTCGAGCTCGCGCACGTCGGGCTTGCGCAGGCAGCCGAAGATGGTCTTGAGCACCGATGTGACCTTCTTGAGCGGGTTGGGCTTCTTCTCGGCCGTCGCCGCCGTCGCCCCGGTTTCTTGCTCGGCCACGGGCTTCTCGTCGGTCGAGGCCCGGGGCTGGTCTTGTTGTTGTTGCTGCTGCTCCGGCTGGGTCTGCTCCATCTTGGCGGCTTCGGCGGACATGGTGGAGGTGGTGGTGGTGGTGGTGGTGGTGGTGGTGGTGGTGTGGGAGGTTGGCTAAGGAGCGACTGAGTGAGAGAATGTGGAAGTTTGTTTGGCGGGAAGAAGAGTTGGGCTCAAACTGGGAGGAGATGGGCTCTCGTTTTTATGATGAGTCTTGAACGAAATACCCAATTTCCAGAATCTCCAGGGGGCTCCAGCGCTACCGCCCCTGTTGGCTCGCGGGGTCCTCTCTCGGCAATGTTGAGGCCCAAGCGGCGTCGCAACTGCGCCCGAAGGGGCTTGAGGCCCATCTCGTTTGCCTGCCAAGCTGCGACTATCGCGATGTCAATATGCCAAGACAATGGTCAACTTCGGCCCGCCGCTGTCCAGTAGTGCCAGGGTCCCCTAGCGCCGGCTCCCGTCCCGAAAGGGGCTCAGGGCCTTGGCGGAAAAGGGGCGGGAATGTCAAATCGACCTAGGCGATCTGGCGCCAGAGACCAAGGGGGATTTGCAAACTGGATCATGGCTTGATTCCACACCGTTCAAAATTAGCGGTTGATCGCGAGATGCAAAGGGAAAACATTTCCTCTTGGGCGACATGATCCAATCTCATTCAATGGAGTACCCATCGGAGTGGATCCGAGACCCAATACAAAAAGGGGTTGGATGCTCGAATCGTCGTCAGGAGAGGGGGATTGAGGGTTTGTCCAAGGGGGTGAAATGGCAGCTTGACAAAGTTCAAAACCTTTTTGGACTGGATTCTAGGGCGCAGTGAGATGGTGCACCAAAGTTTGGTATATAGAAGACGCACCGAAGCAATTTCGAACTGAGTCGAAGTAACATCGGGCAGATGCGGCAATGTCAACGGCCCACAATCCAAAAAAAGGTTCATGTCTAAGTCCCACTCTCGCGTGGCAGTTGGAAATTGTTATACCTCTTCTAGCCATGGAACACCCGTTGAGACTTGAGAGTATAACCAGCCTGGGAGATAAGTGGTGCGTACCCTGTATCAGGAAGTTCCTCCCCCTGAGAGTCTGCTGTCGCACTTTAGTAGAGGTGCTGTCAGTGTCTAACGACACCGGTAGTTGGTGTGTTCCAAGCAGGAAACCGAAGCTGGCAAACCTGACGCGCGGGGAAAACTGAACGCCCGTAAGTCCGGTGCGACCGGATTTCGGCGGGTGAACCTGGCGGCTTAACTCCAGCCCGGGACCCCGAAGGAATGTCACGCACGGGATACCGCCGGAATCTCTCCGGGCCGGGACAACGCCCTCGAGTTGAAAGAATTCAATGTTTCCAGAATAGCATCAGTGGGCACATGTTCATCAGGTGGCGGCGGGGGGGAGGGGGAGCGTCGTCAGTCAGGCATGGAGGAGGGGGGAATGACGGAAGCGGCAGGCAAGGTGGATGGTTGCATCAACTGCAAAAGGCGGGATCGTCGAGCAACCCGATGACCGAACGAAGAAGAGTATAAACTCGCAGACAATACTCATGTCAGCAATATAATCACTACTCACCTAGACCTCCAAGCATCTGCATCACATCAGCAATCCATTCACAATGACCAAACACAACGTCTTTGTCTGCGGCGCAACAGGCACCCAGGGCGGCGCTGTCGCGCGCCAGCTCCGGGCCATCGGCTGGGAGGTGCGCACCACAACCAGAGACGCCAACTCCCCAGCCGCCCAGGCCTTGGCCTCGATCGGCGTCAAGGTGCACGCAGGCCCCTGGAGCGATACGGCGGCCATCGAGTCCGCCATGACCGGCTGCGATCTCTTTTTCCTGAACCTGGTGCCCGACATGACCAACCCCAACGGTGAGATCCAAGACGCGAAGAACATGCTCCGCATCGCCAAAGCCGCCGGCGTCAGGCACATCGTCTACAACAGCGGCATCCACTTTCCGGAGCAGGAATCAAGTGCCTACGCCTTCATCCAACTCCTGTACCAAGCCAAGGCGGAGATTGAGAAAGAAGTCCAGGCAGCCGGATTCCCACACTGGACGATCCCGCGGCCGGGCTTCTTCATGTCCAACTTCCTCGTTCCCAACGTGCACATGCTGTATCCCGGCGCCACAGAGACGGGCCTGTTCACCATGGCCTTCCGTCCGCACACGGAGCTGCCGATGATCGACCCCGAGGACATCGGCGCGTTTGTGGTGGCGGCGTTCCAGAACCCGGACAAGTTCCACGGGCAGGCGGTCAATTTGATCAGCCAGATGGTGGCGGTCGAGACGGCCATGGAGACGATGCGCCGCGCCACGGGGCGCAACATTCGCGCCCAGTATCTGACAGATGCGGAAATTGCCGAGGCCACGGCGACGAACCCGCTGCTTGCCATCCAGGAGGTGCTGCGTGACGCGAAAGGCGCTGCGGCTTTGGACGAGACCTGGGGGATTGAGACGGGCACGTTTGAGGGGTATGTCGAGCGGGAGAAGAAGGCGTTTGAGGAGACATATCGGAGTGTTTAATTAGGGATGGATACCAAAGTGTATAATAACGACCGAATTAGTTCTACCTTCAATCTGGAACATGATAAGTTAACTCTTATATTCCGTGACGGCTGAGTTCAATGGTCAAGACATAGCACGATAATACGAGTATTCCTTTTGAAATGTACTACTGTAGTTGAGTGTTGATTGGCTTCGGTTACATGGCGTGATTTGCTTACTTCTTGTGGCATCGGGATAGCGAGACAAGGAATCAAGCCGCGGTCTTGAAAGAGAAGCACCCGAAAACAACATTCTCTTTATACGCTACCTGCATCTCCCGAATTCCAAGCTAGTCATTTCCGTTACGATCCGCCTTAGTACTCTGTAGCACAAGCATAGCTTCCACGCCGGCACTCAACCTACGCCGGAATGGCACCCTGCAGTCCTGCGAGCGGTGCCGCAAGACTAAGATCAAATGCGACCATTCCACTCCGAGGTGTGGCCGCCGCTGTACGGCCAAGAATCTCGAATGTGTGTACGAGGCGGCGCCAATGACTCGGCACTTTCGAGCCGCTCGCTTCGACATCCACTCCGGCCGCGTTCGGACAACCAACAGGGCTCAGGACCCCGCCGAGACACAGCTGCCACTGCCACTCCCGTATATCCCCGGTTGTTTGGGGAATTTGCTAACATCTGGACGGATGAAGGGGGGCTCCCGGCTAACAGCAGCCCCTGGAGCAGATCGGAGACACGGCTTGGGCCCCCTATTACCCCGATCCCCCCTGGACCCATTGAGATTACCACGCCCCCGGTTCAAACTGGTGGGTTCATCGGCCCAGGGAGCTACCGGACCGGCCTCACGGCGAACGAGGGCCAAACCCCTCTGGACATGTCGGGCTACTCCGGGACGACGGCGTCCCCCGGCACGACGACGACCCATACCATCGACCGGAAAAAGCTGGACCTTGGCCTACAGATTATCGACTTTGTCCTGGAGTATTATATCCTCCTGCAGAACCTGATGCGCCACATCTACAGCGTGGTCCGCATGCCCATTGCGCCCCACAAGCTCATGTTGCCCGCAGCCGAGGCCTTGTTCAGTACCATTCGAGCCGAAGTCGCCGTCAACGACGACGATGCCAAGCTACGTACCGTGATTCGCATCTTTCAGAGTTCGTACCAACCAATTCAGGCCACAAGACTGGCAACATTGGCTCAAGTATAACACTCCATCACCGGGGAGAACCTCCGATAGGAAACCATTAAGAACATCCTAGCTATGGCAAGCCTGTACTTGATCCACATCTACGACCGCGACTTCACTCTCCTGGATCCAGACAAGCGGAAGAAGCAGGACCTTGTCCGGCCTTTTCACGGCATTACGGATACTCTGACCACCTTGACGAGTGGGTCGCCCGTAGTCAACGAGTTAGGTGTTTCACTCAAATATAACCAACTTCTGCTAGCTCTGTACAGGTTTGGGGACTCGAGTATATTCTTGGCCCCATAGCGAGTGTTCATTAAGATGGCACAGCATTCTCACGTCACATAAACAGGTCAGCACCTCTACCCGATCTTTATAGAACTCACATCCACCATCTACGCAACTGGCATGCATCAGGACAACGTCACGGGCGGCTCCAGCCCCGCCGAGTACCCTGGCTTCATGCACCAGTGGCGTCGGCGATGCTTCACTGCCGTCTACGCCATGGATAAGACCATCGCGACAACTCTTGGGCGCCCGCCGCTGGTTCACCGTAACTACTGCGTTTTGGACGCTCCATTGGATTTCGACGACGACGACCTGACCGGGCCCGAGCTAGAATTTGAACTCGGAAAGCTCGACGAGAACGGGTGGAATACGGATGGCCGTCCCCGGACGACGACCTTTATGCGTCTTCGGTACCTGCTCGCGACCGTCCGCGAGGAGGTCTTGGAGCTGCATTTGGGCGTAAACAGCATTGCCAGCACCCCTGACAGAGCGCAGTGAGTTGCCAGCCCCCCCCCCAACCCCCTCCCCGCTTCCCCCAACGCTCACTGATCGTTGTATCCAGACTCGTATTAGAGAAGCTCCAGTCCGTCTGGAATAGCTGCGCCGACATCATGAAGTATTCCAGCGCTGTCTGGAACAGCTCCATGAGTTCCCATGACATCTGGTTTCTGATCCGGTTTTATCTCGACTACCTGTACTCCAGCTTCCTAATATTCCGCTACAACTCCCGCCATAACCAGTCCCCCGAAAGCATGCAACTCCACCTCCGCGCGGCCAAAGATGTGCTCTCGACCCTCGTCTTCAACGAACAACGCGAGGTCATGCGCGAAGTCCGTAGTGACTTTTCCGCCGTCGTAAGCCTCTCCACTAAATGAAAATAATACTTCCCATCTCACCTAACACCCGTCCTATCCATCAAGTTCCTACCATACGGCCTCCCCTGCGCTGACACGCTTGCGGCCGAGCTGGTGTACCGCCCCTCGTCCTTCTCCCTGGGCCCCGGCTGTGGTGGCCTGGGCGGCCCGAGCAGCACTGGCAGTCGGCCCCCACTGACGCGAGCCGAAGTCGTCCGCGACTTGACCGTCTACGTCTCCTGCCTGAGCTGGATGCCGGGCCGGAGCGGAAACAGCTCCGGGTTTAGTAGGGAAGTGCAGGCGCAGTTGACGCAGGTTCTGGATCAGATCATTGATTCATCGCTCAGCCCGCCGCCGCCCCCGGGAGGTGTTACTGGTGGTGATGATGCGCTGGCTGAGAAGCGGGACCATCACCCGGGGGGGATCCGGGGGAGGGAGGCGATGGATACTGGTACTACGGCCGTGGTGAATACGAACCATTTGTTTTTTGATTGGGATATGAGTATATATTTGGATTCGCAGCTGGATTTGTTTTCACAGTCTCTTTTGTAGGTAGGGTAGTTCTTAGGAAGGGGGCGGCGTCATACGGCAGCAAGTTCAAGCACATGCTCTCTCTCTCTTTTCCTCACATAATTCCATAGATAGATAACTCACTATCAACGATGTTACCCTAGGCAGTTCTACCCAACTACAACCACACAACAGGATTCGACATGCCCCTAGTTGAGCTTGCCAACCCAACCCGGCCTGAACCGCAGGCCTCTCCAGAATCCGATCAATCCACGCCTTGACATGGGGGTAATCCTCCGGGTTGAACTCGTCGGTGGCATGAATCTTGAGCACCACCGTCAGCCACGAAACAAAGGCAATGTCGGCATACGAGTACTTATTGCCCACCAACCAAGCGCCTTCCTTCATACCCTCCTCGGCCTTCTTCTTCAGAATCCCCTCCAGCACGCCAGTCACGCGGTTGATCTTGCCGACATAGCGCGCGATGGCGCTGGGCAGCTTCTCCGGGTGAAAGGCCTTGAACCAGGCGGCCTGGCCGTAGTAGGGGCCCTGGCCCGAGACCTGGAAGAAGAGGTACTGCTTGGCGTGGTACGACTCGGCCGAGCCGGCGGGGAAGGAGAACTGGTGGCCCGTGTCGTACTGGTCGATTAGGTACTCGACGATGGCGCCCGACTCCTATAGCGTCAGGTCCGTGTTGGGGTCGTGGATCGACGGGAGCCGGCCGTTGGGGTTGATGGCCGTGTACTTGGGCTTCTTGACGTCCGATAGGGGCACTACGATGGCCTCGTACGGTATGCCGAGCTCCTCGAGGAGGATGGCGACTTTGGGCGGGTTGGGGCCGCCTTTGCCCTAGACTTTGATAGGCTTGAGGTTAGCGAAGGATATAGTAAAGGTATATATGTTTGAAGGGGGGGTTAGTTTTTTATAAGAGTGAAGTAGGAGCTGGCTAACTGACTGGTGTGTGTGTTGATCTCAAAAGATGGGAATGGAAAGATGGTGGAAGGAATGGAGGGTTATTAGTACTAAGAGCAGCTACAGTATGGCTCGTCTAAAGATCGGGGCTCGTCGGCGCCGAGTCGCCGACAAAGTGGCTCTTTGGCTGCCGGTCGGCGGATGAAAGAGACCCGAGCTAGGTCATCGTATACAGTATATATAACAAAGTATAGGTAATTATAGGTCATCATGGGTAATCGAGATGATGGCCGAGTGAGTTTTGAGTAGCCCGGAAGGGGAACGCTATTGTACTTAGCCCTATATTATGTCTTTTCGGGATCCGGATTGAATTGTCTGGATTTGTCAACTTATATAAGGGGGATGGCGGCTGAGGGGTATGATGATTGGCTGACGGGTCATGGAAACGTCACGCCATCCCGACGGGTATCGGTGTCAAGCCTTCTACCTGTATCTCTTTGTGCCGTTGGGCGTTGCTACTGCCGGGTGATTGGTTGGGGCATTTGGGAAACGTCAAGCCCCCTCTACGTCAGGAATGTGCCTGGCCATGTAAGGTACTGTATGTACGTGGCCATGATCTGTGAACAAGGACTCAGGTGCTCTGAAAAATGCCATCATTTGGTGCTGGGAAGGTTAAACAAGAGCATGCCGAGATGGGATTCCCCGACTCGACGAGATGTTCTCGTCAGTTCAGAGTTCAGGATGATACCGAGCCGGTATTGGAGAATGTGGTTATTACACGGAGAGGACTTGATGCCGGGTCTGATTTGACAGTTTCTCTCCTTGGGATAGGCTCATCAACGGTTGCCCCGGCCAAGTTACAATGTACTGTACATACGGATGTTATCCAATGTGTTTAATTTCTCAAAGACTGGACTAAACACAGCTCTTTCTAAATGATGCCGACCTAGCTATTGCAAAACGGGCTATCTAACAAATGAAAATGGATTTGGCCCAACCCTAGCGACGTTTCCCTTAGCGTTGATCTACATGTAGCCTATGACCCCCTACACTCCATCTTCTCTCACAACCCCGAGTCAATCTGGTCCACAACCGTCGTGTTTGTATACGCCCACCAGTCCCTGCACGTCTGCGCCACGATATTCGGAACGCGGTACTGCGCAATCAGATCCGGCCGCTCCAAAATAGTCGCCAACAGGCCAGTGCCCACATGCCACGCCACATGGCAGTGGAACACCCAAGCGCCCGGGTTGTCCGTCTCGAAGGAGATGACCATGTGCCCCCACGCCGGCACGATCTGGGTGTCTCGCCGCTGCGGGTTGGACGGCCGCACGACGGACCCGTCCCAGGTTTGGTTGTTGAAGCCGATGAATTCGACAAAGTAGTTGTGCCCGTGGAGGTGCATGGGGTGCGAGCGCTCGTTGTGGTTGTAGATGACCAGGCGGACCGAGGTGGCGCTCCCGAGGTTGTTCATGTTGACGTTCCACTGCGGGTCGTGGGGGTACGAGTTGTTGCCCAGGTTCGAGAGGAGCAAGATCGGGTGGTTGAAGTTGACGCGGAATGCCGAGTTGTTTACCCAGAAGAGGTACGAGCCCGACCCGTTCTGACGCAACTCGAAGTAGAAGGTGTGGGTTGCCGCCGGGGGAGCGGGCAACGTATACGGGTGGAGGGGCTCCGTATTCTCCAGGGGCTTATTTTCGTAATCCTGGATCGACGCCGTGAAGGAGGGCCAAGGGTTGGGCGTCGGCACCACGTTGGGATTGTCAAAGTAGGTAATGGCGCTGACGTTGGGCTGGATGGTGTTGGTACAAGGCCTGTCTGGGCTCTGGGACCGGATGAAGAACGGCGTCTTCTCAGACGCGCGCGTCTCGACAATGACATCGGTACGTTGGCTAACTCCGAGCTTGATAACTGAACGTTGCTTATTAGGTGGTGGTTTCACGTTGACAAAGTTCATACGTAGACTTACTTACACTGGGTCTGATATGGCACGATAGGAACAAAGTCGTTTGCAATGACTGTCAGGTTATGTCCGTCCACTGAAAATGTTTGCAGGGCGCTGGCACCAGCGTTGATGATCCTGAGGCGAAGCTTCTTGCCCTTCTTGAATTTGAACTTGGCGAGCCTAGCATTGTTGTTGTATGGGGTGTTGTCACCGGGAGCTTTCAACGAACAGTTGAAGTTATTGCGACCGTTGAGGAGCGTATTGACAGCAGGTACCGCCACAATATTGAAGTCAGAGTTGAAGATGGCCGTGTTGATATCGCTGTGGTTTCTATGGTAGTGATCCGTGAGCAGAATTGGACCGAGGTTTGGGATCGGATTAGCTGTGCGTGCCCTAAGACGTATGTACAATCCTCGAGGTTCACTTACCAACGTCGTAGGCCTCGGTTTGCGGGCTGTGGATGACGATGGGACCAAAGGCACCGTCTGCATACTGGGAGGAATAGTGCGAGTGATACCAGGTTGTGCCGTATGAGTCCGCAATGAATGTGTAAGTGAAGGTCTTGCCGGGAGCGATGGGGTACTGTGTAATGCCCGGGACGCCATCCATCCATGGTGTGTTCTTCTGCAAGAAGCCGTGCCAGTGTATGGATGTCCCATTAACAGGGCTTTGAATGTTGTTCTTGACCTTGATTTCGATCGTGTCACCCCTTGAATTGCTGTCATTTACCAAGTAGCTGATTGTCAAGCATATGTACATACCAGTTGGCCTCAAATCAGAGGACCCGGAAATTGGGCATTGATGAGGATAGACTTCTTCTGATACCCGTCGGGGGAAATGGTCTTTCGCGAGATGGTGAACTCATAGCGACGGATGACACTGCCCGTTGTTAGTCTACGAGAAAGGCGCGGCAAGTGCTTGAGGCTGCGTACCCGGTGACAGGAGGAACTGTGAGTCGTTGTTAAACGGCAACCAGGGCGACGACCTCATCGCCATCAACGGCGACCCGCACCGCTACGTCGTCACGACGCAGAGCTGCGAGCCGGACGGCTACACGCTCGTGACGCACGCGTCCAAGGCCGAGGCGAAAGGCATCTGGGTGTCGGAGCACATCCTCGAGTTCAACACCATCGGGCGCTACATGACGGCGTCGCTAGACGGCGGCCTCGGGCAGCCCGCGTCGACCATCATCGACACGCCCGGGCACCGCTTCTCGGTCGGGCGGGCGCGCCCCGAGGAGGTGTCCATGTTCGCGGCCATGTGGCCGCCCTGGTCGCACTCGTACGCCATCACGCCGGCCGACACGTGCCTGGCGCTGCTGGGCTCGGTGCAGCACACGGTCGGGCTGGTCGTGTGCGACTCGAAGCTCAACGGCATGAAGACGCGGCTGTACAAGCTGCAGAACCCCATCGGCGAGACGACGTGGAACTCGCACTGCATCTCTCCGGACCCGGGCAGCCTGGGCCGCGCGCTCGGCGGGATCCAGCTCATCATGGCCGTCTTCGACTACTACGACGACGCCAACGTCAAGGCGCGCCACCGGCAGGTGTACCGGGACGTGCTGAACACGCTGCACGAGTTCACGGGCGACTACGATCTGATGTTTGCCGGGCCGAACCCGATCTTGTGGACGGCGCCCAGGTGGCAGACTCGGTGGCACGAGTTCATGGGCGCACACTTTATGCGCGTCGTGACCCACACGCGCCTGTGGCTGACGAACAAGCTCGACGAGCTCGACCGTGTCTGGCACCAGGCGCACGCGTCCTGCGGCGCCGACGAAGATTGGTGCGCCTTCTGCATCCACGCACGGGGCCTTGTCGCGCGGCACAATGCAGCCATCGCATCGAACCAGCGGGTCAATTTCGATTATACCATTTTTTGATTATCGGTCGACACGGTGCTGACATGTGGTCGCAATATGGTTGATTAATGGGACGGGGATGGGCCGGTGAGGGAAAAATATCTTGGATAAAGCGTCTTAGCGCAGGGCTCGAGGGCGCCCTTGTAGATAAGTTAGCGGCAATGCGTGTCTATGATCGTGTATTGTACATACCTTACCTTTCATCAAAAAAAGTCCCTCCCGGTGACCAGACACAAATATTGGTCGACCGGTTCACCGCGCCGAGCGGAGCGGTCGCGGCGGTCGCACCGCCTTATTCGCCTCCCAGGCCCGGACCTCGTATGGCGCCCGCTGCTGGTCCGTCAGCGCTTCCCACCTCGCCAGCACGTCCCGGAAGCTCAGCCCAGGGTCCTCGGCTACGAGGTCGTTCCGAAAGACCTCGAACCCGGAGAGAGGCAGCACCGGGTTGGGGTTGGGCCACCCCATGCCGGGGTGCCGGTCCAACGCAGCCTGTATGTGTGGAGGCGGGGGCCCAGCTGGCTTGGGGTACGGAGGCTGCGGTAGCCCCGCGTCCTTGCAGGCGAGCCTTGTTTCGTATTCAGCCCAGGCCTCGCGGCGTATCGCCTCGGCCCGCGCGCGGTAAACTCCCTTCTCGTCCTCGGAAAGGGCCGCCCAGGCTGCCGCGGCTTGGTACTTATGCACTGGGTGACCCTCGTCGTCCGCGAAGAGCTGGAAAGCGCCGACGGATCCGCCGTTGACGGGGAAGGGGCCTGCACCGTTTATGTCGCTCCACGAGGGTTGCGGGACACCAGGTGGCAGAAGAGCAGGATGGGTGGGTTGGGGTGGAAGGCGAAAAGGACGACGGTTGGGATTGCTGGCTTTCATGGCGTCGAGAATGCTGCGCGTGCGGGCGAGGAAGTCTTCCTCGGACAGATTGCCGAGTCGGTACTGCTCTTGGGTCGAGGTCAGAGCGTCGAGAAGCTCGCGGGGGGATTGTCCCTGGTTAGGCTGACCCTGTGGTGCCTCCGAAGTGGTAGCTGGCGGTTCGGGGGAATCGGAGCTGGTGTATTCGACCTCGAGCGAGCGTTCCCCGCAAGCTTTGAAGACAGCAATGTCCAGTCCAAGGCGGCGTGATACTAGGCTGAGGGCGTATCCGAACCCCGGGATAGCGTAGATCGCCATACACCTCGACAGGGAATAGTCGTCTCGACTGTAGAAGGCGTGCGCGATCAGGCAGGCCTCGTCATCGGTGATGACAGTCTTAAACTGGCCGTTTTCGAGAGCGTCCTTGACCTTGGCATACAGCTCTACCGGCGTACTAAGCCTGCCGTCCGTGGCACGCTGAATATTGGCGCGCACCACGTCCGGCGGCGGCCATCCGCAAGCCTCGTGAATCTCTTCGGTGGTCAGGGAATCGGGATAGGCAAGCGCTTTGCCAATGACGTCGCCGCGGCTGAGGAGCAACTGGCGCTCCGCTTCGGTGAGCTCGTCTTGGTGGTCCCGCGCCTTGTCGTAGAGGCTCGCGGGGATGTCGTCGTGTGCTGCTTGTGTCGCTTCTCGTTGGTTCTGGGCGTTGCGATCGATAGATGCAACTAGAGAAGCTTCGTTACGCCGCGTGATCTCGGCGCCCTCCTCGGTGCTCGAGTCGACATCGGGGTCGGGCCAGTCCTTCTCCCAATTGAGGGAGCTGGAGTCCCTCTCGGATGGTTCCGCCATCTCAAATCAATGGCTGGAGTTGAAAAGGGTGTTGCGCGCTGCGAGTGCTCATTGCAAAAGCCGAAAGCGATGAGGCGTAGGGTTCCAGATGATGTTATTTTTAGGCCTCGGCAATGGAAGTGTTGGAAATGATGAGTAAGCCGGATGCCTCAGGCCGCCTGGGTCAGGTGCAAGCTCCCTTGCGCACCTAAATTAGGTGCGGAAAAGAGCGCCCTGAAAACTTGCGCATGCCAGAAAAACAGCCAAGTTGAAGTCCAAGATCAAGGACAGAGAATATCACCAATTTGAGCCTATTTTCTGAGCCGTGCCCTGCGTGGAGCCAATATTCGTTAAACCACCATAACGTCCAACAGGAAGTAGGTATTGTACCTAGGGTTGGGTATGGAAAATTTACCAAACGGATTTTCCAGCCCTCTAGCCGAAATTTTACCAACCACCCGCCTATGAAAAGCCGGGTATAAGGTGGGGTAAGATGATCCTGTCCGGAGGACAATATTACGCTGAAACTTTTGGAAATTATTATGGGAAATTGATAAGAAGTATGCGGGTCCACCTTATCCATTACGGGGGATTAGTCGAGCAATCCTAGCCCCACTTTTGCTCTGAGCTTCTGCCCCAGCGCAGCTGCGCACGAGCCATCGCACGTGTTTTTGCGATTTTCGCGCGGCTCCCCACCACGCGTAACTGTATTTTGCCCCGCGTCAAAGAAAGCCTCTTTTTGCGCCCACCAACTTTCTTCCCTTCACCCCAACAACAAACCTTGCCCCGGACTCCTCGAACTACAAAGCGGAACCTGTGGTTATCCTCTCCATTGCCATCTTTTTCGTGGTATAGTTCTGCCCGTTATGGTCGGGCTTCACGTTTTCCATGGCGGATGTTGCAGGGGCTGCCCACAAGCAGTGCCACAGTTGCGGTGTCAAGAAGGCCATCGACCAGTTTTACGCACTCCGCGGGCCTCGCCGGATCGTCGTCAACTGCTTGGATTGCCGTAACGAACTACAAAGCGGAACCTGTGGTTATCCTCTCCATTGCCATCTTTTTCGTGGTATAGTTCTGCCCGTTATGGTCGGACTTCACAGGGGGCGGGGACCGTAACTGGGGGGATGGGGGCCCCTAAATACAGCGCTTAGCGCCCCTGCTCGCCCTGACCCTTGTACCATCTGCTTGCCAGGTACGGGATCGGGAAGAGGGAGAACGGCAACGCAGTCAGGTACCAACGCCAAACGGGAACGAGAAAGCGGGGCGTGGCGAGAGGTCTCTGGCACACTACATAGGGGCTTAGCAAGGAGCCAACGACTGGGCCGCCACGGTCGCTTCAGGCTTGCCGACATGGAGACCCTACCCCTTGAGCTCCTCGGCGCCATCGCGCTAAACCTGCCGATCGCCGACCTCCGCCACTTCCGCCTGCTAGGTCGTCGTTATGCCGACGCAGGATTCCCCGCCCTTGTGCGGGAGCTCTCATTCCTGAACACACTGGACACCGCGGACGCGCTGCAGACGCTCAGCCGATCGCCGTACGGCTCGCTCGGCGCGGCGCGCCACCTCACCATATACGACGGAGCCTGGCCCGTGGCCGCCTCGCAGGAGGAGTGGGCCGGTCAATTTCTCTTTCTCTGCAGTGGAAAAAGGTGCAGCCCGACCGCTACCCAACTGGCATACCACCGTTACGAGCGATTTCTTCGGCAGGAGGCGTCCCGTACGTTTGAGACGGACGTCCAGCTGTTCCGTACCGTTCTCGCCTACTTCCCTTCCCTCAGGGAGCTCACGCTTTCTCACATCCACGCCTGGTGGATGCGGTACCTGGACCATGCGCACTTTCGCGACCTCACGAACAGCATCTGGGTGATCCCGTCCTTCGAGAGCTTTGTGGCAGAGGCCATGTCACGGCTGCTTCCTGTCCTAGGGACATGCTCGCGCCTTGAACGGCTCAATGTGGACGGCCTCTTAGACGTACGGGACCTAGCCCCGAAGTAGTATCGGTTCAATACAATTCGACACCTCTGCCTGAACGCCATCCTCGTTGGCGAGGGCCTCGAGAGTAGTATAGCCAACTTCTTGGGCGCCTTTCCCGGGCTTACGGCCCTGGCAATCAAGACGTTTCCGCGCGGCCCCGTCTCTGATCAGCGGCTGCCCCTGGAGTAGATGCGGTGGTCAGACTTACAGTTCTGCGACATCATAGGCACTTGGGTGCCGGAGAACGAGCTTTTCAGCTTTACCAAACGCTACCCCCTTAAACGCCTGACGCTGAAGGAAGTTACGTTGACGAGCGGTTCCTGGAAGCCTTTCTTCAATCGAGCGCGCGAGCTGCAACCGCGGCCCAACATTGTCTGCCACGGTATTCTATATAGGAGAGACGAGCAGGGGTGGCCCATAGAGGACGCCGTGTCGCAGCGTCTTTTGGATTGGTTCCTTACAAATGCCGAGATCCCGTGGCCTTTCTCGGACCCGGATGACGACATCTCCATATTTTCCCTCTCACCCTAGTCGGTGGAATCCGGTCGGTGATCCGACGGATGCCTACGGCGGTCCGAGAGAGGTTGCCTATCTCTCGGGCGTCGGTGTCATTGTCTTCAACCCAATTTTCGACCATGGAAAATGGGCTACGGCAACACGGGATATAGCAATGTAGAGTCGGCGGCGTTGCAACGTCACAGTGCTGGCGGGTAACAGGAGTATGATGGGATGAATAAGCGGTAGTTATAGCCCACCTGCTTTTCGTTAGGACGGCTGGCTCGGAGAACAGCGTAGTTAGATTTGAATAAACTGGGTGTCTTTGATGCGGCGCCGGTCAATGTCCTCCTTTGCTTATAAGAGTACGGCAGTCCCCCCAGACTCGCTCAGCCCGTGGTATGTGTCCTGTCCTCGCTCAGTACTCTAGCGCTGACCATCGAAGTATGTGGTGACCGTGCGTTCACAGACGAGAGGAGGGCTTCGGTGATTCGTAACACCTCAAGGGATTGGCCTATTCAGTTTGTGGAGGCCGAGCATCGACCGAGGCACGACGAGGACCAAACTAGATATACGTCGCGCGTTGTCCCAACGCGCCTTAGGAGGAGAGATCGACCAGCGGATCGCATCTACAGCTGGAGCAGCAACGCTCCCCTCCACATGGTTTGAGCCTGGTGGCGTTCAGGGCAGAGACCAAATGTGGAATTGAACGCCATAACTGCCTCTAATTAGAGCCGACCCTTCTATTACACAGCAAACTGTCACGTAATATATTTGCCTTTTGCGATGGACTAGTCGATATTGCTTTGCTATGGGCCGTTGGCCATTGCCTCTAGGTCTAGGGGTTAAACTCGCGTCGCTCGCTCCACTCCTCAGCCATGAAGACCAAGGGCCTCTCGTCAAGAATTTAGAGCTCCCCGTTGATGTTTGGTGCGGCACCGAGACTGTTGGAAAGTCGGGGCACCCTGAAACGCTCCGTTGTCGGAAGTCGTGGAACTTGAAACTCGGAAGCTGGGTTACCGGTGCCCTATTGTTCAGGGGTAACCAGGAACTGGGCAACGAGCCTTTTATCAGGTTCAGGGCGATGCCCACCTCTGAAGATGGACAAGGACAATCTTCAATCAATCACTTCTTGGTGCCCTGGAGCACCTTAAACCAACTGTCGTGAGCTCTCATCTGTGTGATCACCGTGGAATCGTGACTGTTGGTCTTCCAACAATTACATTTGAATGTTCGCCTACGTACAGATAGAGGCCAGTTAAAAAAGAGAAAGAGGCCTAGTAGTAGAGTCCCCCTTGAAGCTTGCAACCTACGGAGCGAGAAGGGCGGGGTCGACGTGCCCTAGAAAATCGGAATCCAGGATTGCACTTGGCCCCATATGATTCTCTTCAAGATAGCACGTTTGCTGCTCGTCGACAGTCGACGCGCAGATGATCACGTTATGGCATAGATCGCTGTCGGTATTATATACGATGAAGGGGGAAGGCTCCTTCTTGTACACCACGTTTTGCTTGGCGGCCTTCTTGCGCCTGGCAAGCCTCTTGCGCTTGGCGGCTGGAGCGGTGCACTCGCCGTCGTCGCCGCCCTTCTTGTGCTTGGCGGCTGGAGCGATGTACTTGCCGTCCATGTCGCCGTCCCTCTTGCGCTTTCCTCCGGCAACATTTGTTACCGCCTGTCCTGAGTGCTTGTCCATGGCGTGCCGGAGGAGCTCCTCAAACCCATGGATCCCCTGCATCCCTCCCGCCGGCATTGTCGAAGCCACGCATGCGGCGCACTCTAGAGGTTTTCGAGCCCATGGCAATGCTGGGTGGTGAAATGTCTCCGGAAGCCGGGTCCTGGGGCGTAGAGATGTCCGCAGAGAAGGCACGGCTCTACGCCAGGAAGAGACCACTTGTGGACGGCCCGAGCGTGAGTCAGCCACTCCCAGATGCTCATGGGTTTGACGCCAACTCGGCCCTCACGAGTGTAGGTGCTACAGTCGACGTGAAGGCCCTCGCGATACCGAGGAATCTCGGTTCGGTTCATGTGGGCCAGGAGAGTACTCGTAGACGCTATAGGTGCCTCGTATAGAAGACAGATCAACGCCGAGTTTGACGGACAGTCCCGAGGGCTGGCACCTGGATTGATGCTTGGTGTATGGATCAGGCCATGGGTATGCTCGAGGTGATTGCACCACTGTGCCGGGCCGTGGACGACAACCTCTGCCGCTCCAGCGCGCTTGCACTCTCGACAAGCGAGAGGTTTGTCAAACGTACCGTCGACAAGATGGGCATTCCGGAAGTGTCGTGTAAGGCAAGAGCGGTTTGCGAAGCCTTTGGAGTAGACCAAACAGTAGGAGTCCCGTTGCGACTTGGACGCTGCCGCCGTCTCCGGAACCCGCCGTGGAACACTGGTGATAGACGAGAGGTGCAGCAGCTGCGCATCGATATACCGCTCCGATACGCTTGTGTCGACCGTTAATGACTCGCCCTCGTCTCGCGATCTCGGGCGCGATAGAAAGGCGGCTACTGGAGCCGCTATACCCGGACCCCGCACGCCGGGCGTTGGCTCCGGCTCAAGACCCTGGAGACGCAACCGGTCCGCCTTCTCGAAGCCAGCCTGCCGATCTGCGTCGAGCTGCAGCTTGATGCAAGTCTCGATGGTGCTTTTGATTTGGCTGTAAAGCCTGTTCTTCTCGCTCTGGTCGGTTGAAGCCTGGATCTCGGCGCGGAACTTGGCGATATCCTTTCGTTCTTGGAACTTCGCAATCTGTTCTTTCGACACCGAGATGGGGGCGCCCTCGTCCCGTGTAAGGGACATATTGCGAAGGTCGTTGAAAAGCGTTTCATCCCTGTGCACCGCTTTGGGCCCAAACGCTAATGCGGCGAGATTAGGTCTTACGACGCCTGTTTGGTAGTCGGTTTCGAAAATGGCCCCCGAGTGACTTATGATATAGTTCCGTAGGGCACTTGACAGGCTTTCTGCAATGCGTGTCAATCAATTGACTATCCGACGTCTGGCGGCGGTCGGTGTCCGGAACAACATACCATCCATGCGGGCTCTAGCACCGACGCGAAGAGCATAAGGGCGGATAGGCTTACGGCAGCCTACAACAAGGAGGTACCGCATCCACAGCTCGTAAAACACTGGGTATGTCAGTGGGAAAAGAGGCTTGTCCAGGAATTCCTCCTTCCAGGGGATGTCGATGCGGTCGGTCTTGCCAAGGACTGGACGGTGGAGAAGGTCCTGGGCCGATTCAAAGCTGATTGCCAAAGCGTCCATCTCTAACGCCCGGGAGATCACGAGGCTTGCCAAACAGAGGGGGGGATAAGGCACGAGAGCGGTAGAGTAGGCGACGCTGTTGATAGGGGGCAAGGGATACAACTCGTCAGCCCTCGGCCTCCAATTTGCTAAGGATGGAATTACTCACGATTTTTGCTTCCTGTATTTACAGGTCATCTGAGT
This sequence comes from Chaetomidium leptoderma, assembly GCA_033296705.1. Classification (NCBI taxonomy): domain Eukaryota; kingdom Fungi; phylum Ascomycota; class Sordariomycetes; order Sordariales; family Chaetomiaceae; genus Chaetomidium; species Chaetomidium leptoderma. The sequence continues at coordinate 5,341 of MU857145.1, read as the reverse complement.
CGACTTGATCTTGTTCCGACCGATGTTGGGTGTAACGATAATCCTCGTCTGGGTCCTGTCATCGGGATCGCGTACGACGGACAAGGTGTACTGCCGACACAGGGTATTCATGAGGCTGCCCGGCCGGAAACCGCCGGTACCGCCGAGGAGGACCGCGGCGTGGAACGACACCCTCGTAAGTGGCGAAGCGGGTATATCTTCAGCCCGCTGATATAGCGCGAGAAGAATGAGGATGATATCTGCCGCTGTCGCTTCAACCTTCACGTACAACGTGTTTATCTCCAGGTTAAGAGTTGGCGACAGTTTGAGGAGAATCCACTAGCGAAGCACTAGTCAGTAAAGCATACCAATAGAGGAGGCACGGAATGGATAGAATGCGAGGAAGAGGGGGGCTGCGGAGAAAGATACCCCGTTAGGATACAATGAAGTGCGAGGGGGCTTCGAGAATGCTGAGAGGGAAAGCATGCAATCCGGCCTCATATACCTTGACAATGAGATAGGCGGGTCCATCGCGTTTCTCGCCTTCTTGCTCCCACCTTAGAAAAAGCCGGTCGGCCTCCAGGTATTTCTCCCTTCCCCGTAGTACTCTCCGCTCGCGACGGAGGACCTTGAAATCAGCCGATGCGATGAGCCTCCGCCAAACCTCAATGACACTGTAGGCGGAATTGAGCGTGCGGACCATGGCGCGCTCCTCCGGCCCTAGCACGACACGTTCCTTGACGGAGTTGACCATATACGTGTGCAGAAAGGTCTGGACTGGTGCCTGAACCCTTGGGGCCGATGGGTCCTTAGCGAAGTCCACCCAGAAGCGGCAAGGGTCGACATTACGATAGCTTCACTCAGTTAGCACCAGTCTCAGGCTCAATGGTGGGCCACATACCTCTGGGGAGTTCTGTAGCTGTCAATTTCACCCTCGTTTGTTTTGGTGAGTCCACAGAAACTTTATAAATAATGAAATGAGTAATATATTAGTACATTGTCCTGGGCGTGATGTCGAGATCTGGATTATGTTGGGGAAGCCTGGGAAAGGGGGGATGAAGACATACTCGGTCCAGGCAGTCCATATTCTATCGCGCTCCGCTTGCGTGCCCGGAGCAACGAAGGGCTGCTCGTTACCCTCCTCCTCTACGGCATTGTCCAAGTAATCCCGGAGGAGCGCATTAACGCTTTCCTGGTCGACCTCGGAGAAGCGCAACTGTTGTTGTACCGTCATAGTGAGCCAAGGAGTGCGTTAGGAGTATGAAGAAAGACGAGAAAGCGGAGAGGAAGGGAATTCTGGGGTCGAGGGAAGAGGGAGGAGGGAGGCCACGACGGCATGAGCGAGCCAGGCCAGCACCGAGCCTCGAGGGTCGGACGCAGTTGGTTCGCGTCCCCGTACAGGGGACGGGATCCTGGCGCCGGAAAATGCATCTCCATCGCGAATGCGCGGGACGCGTTCTGGGGATCCGGGGGTGTGAACGAAGTAGGATGGGCGACGCCTTCCGGCCTCCGTCGCCGGCGCCGTTTGGAGTCGTTACGGAAGGCGGCCCCGCTCCGGGAACGCGAACGGGATCTTGTCCGGCAAAACTTCGGGTGAGCGTTGGGCCGAGTCTGCTGAGTCAGCAATTGCAGCCGTGCACCAGGCGAGAGTTTGCCACTCCTCCTGTCCCAACATCACCACAGGCACCTATTTAGGTACCTTAGGTCGCTTTTTAACCTGCCATGTCCACTTCAACCGCACCTGCAGCACCCGCTGCCACAAGATCGGTCCAAGCCGTCATCGTCCGATGCGACGGCGAAACACGCACGAGCGGCCTCCCCCCATGGTCCAGCACCACGATCCCGGCCGACCACCCGGTCTTTTGGGGCGCCATCCCTCCGGAGCTAGAAGCGTCTTACGATGAATTTGCGCCAGTGGTCTAGCAACTACAAAGGGGAATGCAAGCTACCAATCCTCCAATACCGCCACCACGACTCGCGAAAAAAAAAGTGCGGAAACTGCTAGAATGGTGCTAGCAGCCGATAAAATGACCCGTCCTCCCACACCCCTCCTGTGGCACGCTTTGAAACGAAGGATATGAAGAGAAGTGAGAAGTCGAATCAACAGACAAGATCCGGGATAACAAAAAATAGGCCTCAACCTTGTTGCGAAATAGGATTGTCATCCGACAACACAACGGTCCAGACACGGCCCGAAAAACAGCCAATCGCCACAGCCGTGCCCGATATGGCGGATGACGACGGTCTGTACTCCGGGGGCAACCACAGAAGATTTTCACCTCTATATGTGATCCAGGTACAGTTGCTGTTCAGACCGTATCCTATACACTGAGGGGAAGCGGGAGATGGTATATGATTAGCAGAAGTGACAGCGAGAGCCGTAGAGGGGAGGGCGGGTGGTAAGTCGAAGGTGCCAGCGTCGGTATGTAACCGCCGGGATAGCGATGTATCAAACTGGATAGAACGAGGAACATGCTCGACCTCGATCGTCGCGACGCACCGGCCCGTTGTAGCATCCCAGATCTTGACCGTCTTATCGTCCGACAACGACGCGAGCCGCGCCGCATCGGGCGACCAGGCTACTGATTTGACAGAGTCGCTATGCCCCTCAAGCGTCGCGATACACTGGCCCGTTGTAGCATCCCAGATCTTGACCGTCTTATCGTCCGACGCCGACGCGAGCCGTGCCGCATCGGGCGACCAAGCTGCGGAATAGACAGCCCTGCTATGCCTCTCGAGCGTCGCGATGCACCGGCCCGTTGTGGCATCCCAGATCTTGACCGTCTTATCCCACGACGCCGACGCGAGCCATGCTGCATCGTGCGACCAGGCCACGGATTTGACAGAGTCGCTATGCCCCCCGAGCGTCGCGATACACCGGCCCGTTGTGGCATCCCAGATCTTGACCGTGTGATCGTACGACGCCGACGCGAGCTGTGCTGCATCGGGTGACCACACCACGGATTCGACAGGATTGCTATGCCCCTCCAGCGTCGCGACGCACCGGCCCGTTGTAGCATCCCAGATCTTGACCGTCCTATCCCACGACGCCGACGCGAGCCGTGCTGCATCGTGCGACCAGGCCACGGAACGGACCGGATTTCTATTCCCCTCGAGCGTCTGAAGACATGCACTCCAGTCATCTTCCACGAGTGGTTTAGTAACAATCCACCTCGGCTCCTCGTTCCGAAACAAGTTCCTTATTATGCTGCGGGTCGGACTGAATATAAGTGCTGCAGCGTACACTTGAAGAGGGCTATTCTCGATTGCCCACTTGTTATATCGAATGAATCGGCATCCATCCCGAACGAAGTAGGCAAGCTGAGATATCTGGCCCTATAGGAGTATTAGTATTGTGCTCATTAGATATGTACATGATGGCTTACCTGAAGTAACCCCTCAAGCCTCAACAACGATGCTATTCCTTCTGACGTGCTCCTGAGCAGGCTGACCGCCTCGAGCCAGTGGAGATAGCTCCGACGCAGAAACTTGTCGACAGACCCATCGTCTTTGAGGTCGTTGGCTGCGTTCCTAGTAGGATCACAATCGTGCAGATGGTCAACCCAGTAGACGCACGAGTATTGTGCTGTGGCTAGTGGGTCTGGCTCAGGCTGTTTGACTTGGTCGATTGGATATCCAGGGTGGCCAAGGTTGTAGATGTCGCGTCGCAATGTTTCCCGCATCACTCGAAGCGATTGCGAGAAGATGGTGCGATGTATGTCTTCTATCCCAGAAGGAAAGATCTCATCATGTGCCTGCTTGAGCACGAAGTCCTTGGCGGACTGATGGACCAAAGATATCGCATGTTCGCGCAGTGCCAGGAAAGAGCCGCAAAGCCCCACGATCTCTGCGAGAGCTTTGTGATTGCCAGAAGCACCACCGGGCATATCCACGAGGGCTGGCAGTTCCTCCAACGTGAGAGGCCGGTACACGACTGCGATGACAGCCAGTATTCTTTGAAGAAGCTTGGCATGTCTCGAATTGCAGACCTGGTTCATCATCCGTCTATAGAGCGCATCAAGTCCAGGAGGAAATGTTGCTAATATTTCCTCAACCTCCCACCCTGAGGTGTTGGCAAGCTCTTGGCAGACCAAGGCCACCCAGAGGAAGGTGCCGTGTGCGTTCGTAGACAAGTAGCGCTCGACAGCGTCCCGCGTATCATCGCTGTATCCATTTCGCTCCGCCAAGCCCTCCACCTTGAACTGGACGTATGTGGTGACAGCTGCGGAGACGGACGCTTCATTCAGCTCGAGATGCAGGTTTACTTTCTGCGTCGCGGTGTTGAGGTCCTTCTCGATGCTTGGCCAGTTGCGACTTGAGACAATCCACTTGACGCGCGAAAACACGGGAGATTTGGCGACGATGAACTCCAGGAGCAGAGGCAAGTCCGTTACGCATTCGTCGAGCGCGTCAATGATGACGAAGGTGTGCCGCAGGTTCGGATCCTCGAGCATGCTTGTAAGGATCTCCGACAATGCCCACCATGAATTCGCGTCCTGAAACAGCTTCTCTCTTGCGTGGTCGTATCTGTTCCGCACATGAGTAGCCAGGAACGGCTCTTGCTCGACGAGCAGATAGATAAGGCCGCGCAGCACGGCGGCAGCACTGTTGATGCGCGAGTCGGCGGCTTGACAGAAGAAAAATGAGAGAATGCCGGTGTTTCCGATGGAGTTGTCCAGCTCGTTGATGATGCCGCAGAGTAGCATCGTCTTGCCCTTGCCGGGGTCGCCCTTGATCCAGAGCAACCGGCTCTGCTCGTCGTCTCGCCATCGCTGGAACTCGGCGTTGTCCAGCATCCACTTGTACGCATCCCTTAGAATGCCGCCCTTTGTCTGCTCGATGCGAATCTTGTCGTGGCGGGGCTCTGTGGAACGCAGGTCGGCTAGGCAGCTATCTTCGAACGGATAATAATTGTCCCCGACCTGCACGCGCGAGTTGCCGTCTGCGTGTATCACGTCGGCGTGATTCCATTTACGCTTTCGCTGTTTCCGCGATGTGCCAAATTAGCTCGTGTTGTGGAAGTAATGCGGTTGCTTCGCTTCTAACTCACAGAAATATCGTTGTCCATCTCCAAAGCATCCGGGTGTCCAGGAGAATAGGTCGAGACGGCAGGGAGGCGCTCGAGGGGCTGCTTCGTGGCGACAGCGGAACATACAGACAGGAACCCGAACGGAGAATGGTTCCGTGATAGATCGTCAGAGCGATCTTAGCATGTCTGAGGAACGGGTTCCGGTGCCGTCCGGGGGCTCAGCCTCACGGGCGAGGGGCTGCAGAGACTGCGTAGCCGCCAGGCGGCCAATCACAACGTGTTGGACCACAAGCAACTGGGGGGAAACTCGTGGTGATGATTGTCTATGGAAAG
>MU857144.1:0-27246 GCA_033296705.1 Chaetomidium leptoderma | reverse complement strand
CTTGGAAAAGCGCGCCACTCGATGGGGTGCGCCACTCGATGGTGGACCACGTTAGGGGTAATTACTAAATATCCAGCGGTTGCGGTTGCCAAAACATGACCCAAGAGCAAGATACAACTCACCGTCTACCCAAAAACGCCTCAACTCCCATCCCGGTCCAACAACATCTTGCTGGCGACTCACCCGCCCCTGATCAGCCCCTCCTCCTTCTCCAGCGTCACCCCCTCCCTCCCCTTCAAGTCCTCTCCCTTGTTCTTCCCGCCCTTTTCGTCGTCCCCACAGCCGCAGTCATAAAAGTCCCCAATATTGTTGCAATCAAACTGCGGCTTCTTCAACCGCTTGTTGACCTCGTTGTGCAAAAGGCACGCCCAGCCGGCGGCCGCGTTCCGGCTGCTCACCTGCGGCGGGTATTTGCGGAGCAGTTTCTGGAAGTGGGCGGCGCAGTCGCCGCAGGGGTAGAGGCGCGCAAAGAGGTGGACGTACGTCTTGAGCGCGAGGCTGTCGTCGGCCGTCGGCTTGTCGGGGAACCGCCCCATCATGGTGTGGAAGAGCTTCCATGAGGCGCGACCGAGCTCGGCTCTGGGAGTGGGGGGAGGAGTGTTAGCTGGGAAACGCGCAAGCGGAAGGAAAAAGGCGGGGGGGCGTACTTTGCCGTGGCATTCTCGAGCTTGGGGGCGATCGAACCGCCCTTGAGGATGCGGTCCGAGAGGTCCGAGTCCAGGTTGTTCCCGCTCCCGCTGCTGCTCCTGCCAGGTTCTGTGTTCCCAAGGATATCGTCGTGCACGCTCATGGGGCTGTAATTGCTGCCCGAGCTGCGTGTTGACAAGACATACGTCAAGCTCAGGAAGAGCATGACGGCCATCAGGGTCAGCGTTAGGTGCTGTCGCCGCGCCATCGCTGCGGTTCTGTTGTTCGACGCCGCGCAAGCCAGATGCCGAGTCGCAAAAGGGGTCAAGTTCGGGAAGCTCGCCGACAAGAATGTGTCGCGTACGTATCACCAAAAAAAAAACCAATGTAAATGAATGACTGCAAAGAGAGAGACAAAGAGCGTTGCAAAGTCAAGAATTCGTGGGATGAGAATCGTCAGATGTTCTTTCTGCGTGGCCATAGCGTAGGGGTTGCGACGCAGCCACGGTCGTCCAGTGGGGTGCCGCTTTCCGGCAGGCAATTTGAAAGCGATTGGTCTCGACCCGAAAATCGTGGAGCTCTCTGGCAGGGGTACCTGGTAGATCAAATAACGTTACTACCTTAGGTACCTTGGATTAAATTCTGTCTACAGATTACAGATTACCGTAACGACTCACTCGATTCGGTCGGTCTGATTAAAATGACCGTATGCCCTATTAATATGACCGTATCTAACCCTTTTGGGTTAGGGGCCCACCTAGAGCCCCACCAGAACTTTGCAGCGAACACCCTCCACCACCCAACACCCCCAACATCCGCGCATTGAAGCCATCGCGAGCCACGCATCTGGGCCGCCCATATCAAAAAACGCAGTTGCAGCTGAACCGATCAAAACCGCGATAAAATCCATCCCGTGCAAAGCAAAACAAAACTAGCTTCCTGCTAGCGTAGACTGCCTACTGCGCCTGCCCTTGCAAGGAGGACGATACCCCCGGCCGGTAGGGCGGCTAGCAAAGAGGGCGATGGCAGGGCGGCTGGCAAGGAGGGCGAGTGCGGCAGGCGGTCTGGGCTGGCAGTGGCCAATCCTGTTTTTTGAACAAGATAGATTTTATCGCGGTTTTGGTCGGTTCAGCTACAACTGCGTTTTTTTATATGGGCGGCCCAGATACGTGGTTCGCGATGGCTTCGAATGTAGATGTGGTGGGCAAGTCGGTCTATGGTTGGAGATGTCGGAGTGTTCGGGACGGTGGAGGGTGTTCGCTGCGAAATTCCGGGGGGGAGGCTTAGGTGGGTCCCGAACCCAAAAGAGTTAGATACGGTCATGTAAAGAGGGCATACGGTCAATTTAATCAGACCGGATTCGGTTTCCACTAACGACTAGGACCTGCAGCTGCTGGGAAATTCGATCCACAATTTTGGATCGCAATCATCCGATTGGTTCAGGAAAAAACCGAATCGGTTGAGCGCTTACGGTACCTCCGGCCGCACGTCGTCGTGGAGGAGAGCAGATCCAAAGACATCCTGTTACAAGCTAAAAATTGGGTGCATATGAGCTCCGAGCTGAGGTGTATATATGCAGCTCTCGGGCTATGTCCTGTAGAGTCGTCACCCTATAACGCTGCTCACGGACTCCTTAATTTCTGTCCGCCAACATTGACGACCGCTGTGGATTTGTGTACGGCTCCCTAGACGTCTTTCTCTCTCGTTATTAGTAGCGGCTCGACTACATTAGGTAGGCTCACCGACTCGGCGTTTTCGTACGAGACACACAACCAATCAGGGTAGATTTTCATATTATTCATCGGCCACCGACTTCTGTTGTTTGGGGCTTAGTTTCTAGTTCGGCGAGTTGTGAAGGGGACAAATCTTGGATGTACCAATCTTAGGCTGAGGGTTCTCTTTGTGTGTTTCGTTCGGCGACTTTTAAGGGGGATAAGGCGGTTACACACACCACCTACTGGGGCAACTTGGTTAGTTCTCAAATGCCGGACCCGGATACCCTCGCGCATCTGCAACCCATCAAGAACTCTTCGACATTTTTTCATGGCCTTTTTCTGGCATCACACATAAGCAAGAACTTACCGACTGAAGTTGCCCATGATGCGGTTCCTCTGCCTTCATGGGATGGGCACCAACTCCGCCATCTACGAGGCTCAGCTGTCGCCGATCCGCGCACATCTCGGCCCAGAGCACGAGTTTGTTTTTGTTGATGGCATTCTCGAGAGCGAGCCGGCCGACAGCGTGGCCGGCATCTTCCCGCCGCCCTTCGTCTGCTATTACAGCAAGCCGACCCAAGACCAGCTGGAGGCGGCATACGACCTCGTCGAGGAGGTCATGGACGAAGAGGGGCCTTTTGATGGCGTATTCGGCTTCTCGCAGGGCGGCGCCCTAATCGCCTCGATACTGCTGCAGCGCCGTAAAACGCACCCCACGGCCCCGGATCTGTTCAGGGTGGCCGTTTTTACGTGCGCGAGCCTCCCCTTCGACCTTGACAGCAACCGTGACAACCTCGGCAGGGACAAGTACCACACCGTCATTGACCCACGCACGGGCGCCGTCAGCGTGCGGGACTTTGTAGCCGGGATTGACCACGTCGAGGCGACCAAGTTCAACGGGTACATGGCGGCGCCAGAGCCTGGCGAGTTGCCGCTACGCCGGTACCATCCAGGCCGGGAGCCGCGCCGGATTCAGATCCCCACGATTCACATTATCGGCGAGCGCGACCCCTTTGCGCCGCAGAGCAGCGCCTTGGTTGGGCTGTGCGAGGACGCCGTCGTCGTCACCCACGAGAGAGGCCACGAGCTGTCGCGCGACCGTCTCTTTGCAAAAAAGGCGGCGCAGGCTATTTCCGCCGCGGTTTCCAGGGCGCTGTTTCGATGCTAAGTTGACAGAGTGATGGAGAGAGCTGGGGGTCATGGCAAGGTTGGAACGGGTTTGGATGGGAGAGGGATCATCATGCGTTTCAGCCTGACCCCCTTTTCTTACGTGTTTGTAAATTGACCATATTTCTTCCTTTCCAATTTGAACACAAAACTCCAACTAATACTCTCTCTTACACGCTTAATTATATAAATAATACATGAAGTTCTGGCCATCTCCCAACGCCGCACGTTCAACACCCCTCACCTAGGAGTAGTAGGAGTAGTACCTAGGTATTACCAACCAGATCGTTGCTACATAATCCATTGCCGCCATTCTTCCACCAAACCCCTCAAGGCCGCGCGGAGCTGCTCCAGCCTCGCCAGCGTTTGCGCATCCTTGTCATGGCCGTCACTGTCGCCGTCACACACGGGCGGTAGCTGGGCGCCCTGCAAGGGAACGTCGAGCCTGAGGTGCTGCTGCCGGTGGTGCCCTGGTGTCTGCGCGCTGTCACGCAGCAACGTGAGCGCTTTCTGCAGCTGGGAAAGGTGCAGTTCCATGATGGTTGCGTCCGAGATCATCTGCAGGTGCTGGTGCGTGCTGCCCAGGGACAGTGCTGGGCTGGGACTCGCGCTGCTGCTGCTGCTTCTGCTGCTTCTACTGGTGGTGGCGGCGGTGCTGCTCCTTGTTGAGCCTGCGCCAGGCGCGTCGGGGACTGTACTAGTATTTTCTTGCGAGAGAAATGTGGGGGGGAATTGGGGCATGGGACGATGGCCACCGCCGGATGGTGATAAAGAGAGATCATGGCGGTGATGACGGCGCTGATGAGGAGGAGGGGGAGGAAGGCGAGAAAAGACGTCCCTGTAGGTCTCGGCCGTTTTGTGGTACATGTTCACCACCGTGGCGCTGACGGACGCCACGAGCATAAGACAGGGCAACTCGCCGCCGCTGGTGGGCGGCAGCGACCCGCTGGCAAGCCAACCGATGACGTCGCAGAGGGATGAGACCATGGAGAAAGTCTTTTCTAGGGCCCTTCGCCGTTGTGCATGGGGCGCAGAGTTCTGCTGGCTGGAGTTGTTATTTGCAGCGAGAACTTGGATGCCTTCGGACTCGGACGGTGGTTGACCAGCGCTAGGAAGACTGGGAAGTGCATAGAGGATGTGTGACAACTGTGAGTACGCCTCAAGGAGGCTATTGGTCGCGCCACTGGTATTCGCTGAGGAAGACGACGGGGTATTGCGGGAGTCGAACCGGGAGTCGAACCGGGAGTCGAACCGGGAGTCGAACGAGGGAGATGGCACAGGCTCGCTGCAGATAAGGGTGGTGCTGGTCGAAGCAGCATTCTCCGCGGCCTCGCGTGACGGCGGTAGTGGTGTCACGGCGGTTCGCTCCGCCTGGTCGTGGCGCCCGAAAACGGCCTGTGTTTGGTCGAAAAGGGCCAGTACCGGCGTAGACGGGGAGTTGCTGGACATGCAGTGGAAGTCGCCGAACCTTTACAAGTTCAAAAACCTGTCAGTAATCAAATTCCTCAACCTGTGGGCCAAGAGCTCTCTATTTCTGACCTCGCTTGTCACATCCTCTTTCTCGGTTGCACACGGCATTGAGAGGAGAGGGAATTTGGAAAAGGCGGATGGATGATGATGCATGAATGGCTCTTACAGGTTGGAGTCGGGCACGGCGGTCGAGAATCCTGCCAGCAGTCCGTCCCAAGAGGAGGCGGCCATCATGGGCGCCGATGCCCAAATAGCTTCTTCTGGCATGACGACGTCTTGATCGGTGTCCGTGGTTGCGTCCAAATCCAGCTCTAGATTCCTGGCCTCGCTGGTGTCCTGGATGCGTCTCGTTCCCGGCCCAGGCTCTTCAATCTCGTGGTCTGCCTCTTCGTCCATCCGGGATTCCGTGCCTGGAACGCAGGGCCTTATGAGTCCCGTGGCCACCTCGGACGCGTCAGGTGTTGTCGTTGTCGTCGCCGTCGTCGCCGCCGCTGGAGCGGTCAAGACAGCAACCGTGCTTGCTGATTTGCTGGTCTTGCGCGGGTGATCCTTTTTGCCCGCGCGGATGCCCCCGAGCCTGGGCCTCCCCATTTCGCTTCTGGGGCTGAACTGGCACACCTGTCCTGTCCGTCGACAGTTCGCACAGGCGCCGATGCCCTCCGAGGGACACCGCATCTTCCGCCGGTGACAGGCATCGCAGGCATCTCGTAGAACGACGTCCATGTTACAGATCCGGGTCAGACGTACCGCATCACCAGATCACAAGAGTGGTCTGGGCGGCTTGTCCGTCATTGCCAATTGGAGCGCAAGACTTTTATTATCTCGTTGCTGTGCCCCAACCCCTCGAGCGCCATCGAGCGCCATCGAGCGCCATCACCCAACGGCCGCCCGCCTCGATGATGCAGTCAAGTTGGTGAGGACGGGACCCCAATTCGCACCTTTTGTTGAGTGCAGGTGGTTGGACACGAATCGTGGGCCCGTGGCTCAGTCCATGCACAGTCCTGCATGCTCTCGTCGCCAACAACCGACTTGACGGGCGGGTGGATCTAGTATGGTGACTGGCGTCGTCATGTTCCACGATCCTGTCTTTCGCTTCGTTGCCCAAGGTAGGTAGTCAGTGCCAGTTAATATGGAGCTGCAGTCCGAACAGCCTAAATTCCAACATTTTGAAAATGCACACAGCCCGGGCTCCGCAACAACACGGGCACCGTGACCGCAGACAGTACAGTAACACGTCTAGGAATATGCACTGTGTCTTGAATTTCAAGTTGTAGAAACTCCGAGGATTTCGAAATGCGGGAACGAACGGTATTACGGTACTGTACATTTCCAGGCAGGTAATCATCGCGAGAACGGATTCCATTCCGAAACACTTGACTTTAATGTCCCAATCCGAATTCCCAGCTCCCCAGCAGACGATTGAATTTTCACGCACCACGACGTCGGCCTTCACCTTCTGCCCTTCCCAGCCTCGCCTCCATCTCAGCAAACTCGACAGGCTTTCGCTTCCAGGCGCCCAAACAGACAAGCAGGCCCATGGCGCCAAAGCCCAACATGACTTGGTTCTGCAGGTTGAACCCCTCGCCGTAAGCGTGCGCCGTGGCGGCCGCCTCGGTAGGCGTGAACCCGGAGAGGGCCGTGGGAGAGCGCAGGAGCGCCGCAAGCTTGTCCGCGGGCAGCACGGCCACGAGGTCGCCCAGTAACCGCGCCCTCAGCAGCGCCTGGCTCACGGCAATGCCAATCAGGCCCCCAAACACGCGCACCTGCGTGATGGCGCTAAACGCCACACCCACATCCTCGGCCTCAACCTCCAAGCGCGCCAAGACCACCAGGCTGCTTAGTCCGAGCCCGAACCCCAGGCCCAGGATGGCCTGATAGCCGTACTGCTCCGCGCGGACCTCGCCCGCCGCGGTGGGCAGCGTGGACATCAGGCCGAGACCGACCAGCTGCAGCGACAGCGAGCTCGCTAGGATGTACCAGCCGATGTTGCGACGGGCCGTCATGATACCGCCCAGCCCGGCGCCCGTTGCCGACAGGGTGAGTAGCGCGAGCATACGGATGCCCGCATCAACCGCAGAGAGGCCGTTCTGTAGCTGAAAGCGCTGTGGGAGGAAGACTATGGTGGTCATGAAGGGGAATCCGGCGAGGAAGGCGGTTCTTTAGCAGCGGCATATGTGTCCCTCTGTTAGATGATGACACAAATTGGCAACAAACAGCAGTGGGGGGGAGACGGATATTCAACGCACAGGAGCGCAAACCCCAAAACGCGCCTGGTGACAAGGTGCATCGGAAACAGTGGCAACATGTTGGGTCTTTTCTTGCCGCCATTGCTGCTGCTGCTTCTGCCGCCGCCGCCGCTGCTGCTGCTCTTTGAGATGAACCACTCCCAGGCGACGAAGGCTAGGAACACGACGCCGCTGACGACAAAGCCCACCACGACTTGGGGGCTGTCCCACGAGTAGACAAGTCCGCCCTGCTCGAGCACGAACGTGAGCATCACGGCGCCCACGAGCGAGAGCACCGTTCCCGGATAGTCCATATACATTAGGATCTGCCGCTTTGGGGACAGGGTGCCCGCATTAGCGGGAAACACGGTGAGGACTAGTACCAGTATTGCTACGCCCGGCGGTATACTGTAGAAACAAATCGTGTTAGTGGGAAAGGTCCTAATGTGGCATGTAGGTAGGTAATATGTCACGGTATGTACATGTAGCAGGGGTCGGACTTACTTGAGATAAAAGACCCAACGCCACGTCGTATGCGATGTGATAATTCCTCCTAGAATAGGACCCAGCAGGCTAGACAGGGCGAAGACGCAGCCTATCAGGCCGGACGAGAGACCGATGAAGCGGAGCGGCGTGACCTCGACGATGACCGCCATGGCTAGACTATACAGCCCAGCTCCTCCGATGCCCTGGAAGGCTCGAAATATGATGCTAGGACATAGTGTTCAGTTCGGCATCTTCAAAAGCGCCTGGGTGGAGATATCCCGTACAGCAGATCCATCGTCGGGGCCAGGCCGCAGGCGAGGGAGGACACAGTGAAGATGACGATCGAGACGCAGAGCGTACCTTTCCTGCCAAACATGTCGCTGAGGCGAGCAAAGATGACGAGAAAGCCTGGGAGCACCGAGTCAGCTCCACTCTTCCTAGTCACTTTCCAAGAGTGCTTAGTATTTGTGCCGTGGAGTCGAGAAGGGCGGACCAGTATACGTTACCAGGTACGACGTCACCACCCAGTTCGACTTGTCGTACCCTCCCAGACTAGACGAGATGGACACGAGAGCCGTCGCGATGATGGTTGTCTCGAGGCTAGAAAGAAAAAGACCGGAGCAGAGACTGTGGGGGGGAGAGCGTTGATCAGCATCATTCTTGGCACAAATGTTCAAGGTACTACTGCATGTGGTCTCACCATGCGATGGTTACCCATAACCGCCAGCCAAATATGGGCGTCAGTTTGGCGAGCTCGAGCGTCTCCGGTTCGCAGCTCGAGTCTCGGAGCTGCCCGGCGTCGGCGGTGGAATTAGGGCTAGAAGACATGACAATGCTGGGCTTGACGGTTCACTTTCACCTCTGAGGCACGGTACCTTGGTTACTACAAGTATTGGTAGTAGTTATGGGAACTAAGTACACTGCTGCAAGCTAGAATGGACATCAGAGGCTCTAGCATGTCTGTCAATGCAATTCAGGACGAGACTACCCAGGTAGGTAGGCAGTGCAGCGCTCGGATGCACGGCAAGGTCCGGAAGTTGTTCGCTTCCTTGAGTGATAATTGCCTGCTCGCCTCTGGCGGGTATGCCGCCGTGGCTCGCCGTCGAGATGATGGCTGGATGGTCCTGGGCGAGAAACAAGTCGCCGGGATGCAAGTCGCCGGGATTCAAGTCGCCGGGGTTTCAAGTCACCGGGATTTCATCCCAGGTATCTAGGCTGTCAAGGTTCGTACCGTACTACCGTACCGCTTGGGCAAAGAGCTCGAGATTGGCTCAGGAAGTCTTTCGGTACAGTAGGTACTTATCTACATTATGGAGGTACCTTGGCTCACTAAAGTTGCCGCTCTATGCAGTACATTGTACAGAGTATTTATCGTACCATTTTAGCAACCTTGTGCTCCAATAACTCATATACTACCGTATGCTATGCCGCAATGCTGCAGCCACTCGACAGCCGAGCATCGGCTTGCCCCCGGGCCGACTGCCTCAGCCTGTCTGGCACACCCCCACCCCCTACCTAGGTACGTACCTAGCTAGCCGAGATGGCCATGGAAGGGTGCATAGGTATCAAGCCAGTGCGACACGTCAGCCACACGAATTGACGTGACATGAATGATTTGGATGCGGGCCAGTAAAAGGAACATGAACCTTCAACCGCCCGGTCTTGGCCAGCAGCTCACAGCCCCTGAAACTGCTGTGTCTGTTGGATCTGCTGTATTATTAAAAGAACTGGCAATCAAAATAGGCGAGCGACACGCACGCTTTCCTTGGCTGTTTGGCCATCCGTCAGTCAGCCCGAGCCCTTCCCGCCTCTGTCATTCTTTTAAGAGTCAAGACGGACTCGATCCAAACTCAACTCAACACCAAACTCGGAAAAGTGCCACCAAATTCCGTGCCCGTGCAAACATCCCCAGCAAGCACCATGTCATCGACCCCCTTACCGCCCGGGGTGCCGAGGCCACCGCAGAACGTGGTGTTCTTCGGGCCCAAGGCCAACTGCACTCTCGATATCTGCCCCGTGCAGTACTCCGTCTACGGCTACCGGCCCTCGCTTGCCGCCAACGTCGCCTTTATCGCACTGAACGCCGTCGCCGCCCTGGTCCATACGTACCTCGGCTTTCGGTGGAAGCAGTGGTGGTTTATGGGCTGCATGATTGTCGGTGCTGTGAACTCCATCATCGGCTATGTCGGGCGCGTCATGATGTATTACAACCCATTCAACTTTTCTGCCTTTATGTTACAGATTAGTGAGTCAAGATCGGACCATTCCCAGCTGTGTTGGAAGGGAGCTTACTGGTATCCAGTCTGTATCACCACAGGACCCGTCTACTATTGTGCTGCCATCTATATCACCCTTGCTCTTTCGTAAGTTTCTTTCTGTCCTTGGTGCCTATCCATGATCCTACTGATCTAGCTGACCAACGCAACACCCATTCAGAATCAAGTACCTCTCCCCTGAACTGTCCCGCTTCAGACCACAGCTCTTCTACTACATATTCATCCCCTGCGATATCGTCTCTCTCGTCCTTCAGGCTGCCGGGGGCGGGCTGTCAACATCGAGTTCGGGCCAGAGCCAGATCGGGGTCAGCCTCGCCCTGGCCGGCATGAGCTTCCAAGTCTTTACCATCGTGCTCTTCTGCGCCTTCTTCGCCGACTATCTGATCCGCTACTTTCGTTCTGGCCGTTGGCACGACGGTATAGGCAAAGGCACCCGAGCAAACGAGGCCACCCGCTGGAAGCTCTTCTTCGGCTTCATGGCACTGGCTGTCTTACTTACCCTAGTGCGCTGCTCGTACCGCCTGGCCGAGTTGCATGAGGGTTATAGCGGGGGTTTGGTCCGCGAGGAGGGGCTTTTTATTGCATTAGAGGGAGGGTACGTCACGGGTCTTTTCCTCGGCTCCGTTCAGTTCCAGTTTTCTCCTCTTGTGGGCGTATACTAACTAATAACTCCAAACTCCAACAGCATGGTTCTCGCTGCCGCGTATTGCCTCATGATCGGCCACCCGGGTTTAGTCTTCAAACCACAGCCCAAGGATCGGGCATCGGGGGAAAGTGAAAGCCCGATGCAGGAGCTGCAAGATTATCCTCATTGATGGGGACCAGTCACCACATCAGACTTCGTCCTTGGATGATGGAAGCACGGCAAAGTTGAAAAGTTGAATTTGGACCTGTCATATCTGTAGAACTACCTCTTTTACCACACATCTCTCTTTCTACCTGCGTGCGGATCACTGGCATTGTTTTTGTTTTATTTTTCTTCTTCTCCTTTTCTCCGCTGTGTAATATCCTTTTTTTTTCCCGGCTTCACCCCGAGGATATTGCCAAGGCCCCGTCTCTGGCGTTGGAGGGAGCGGCGTTATAGAAGTCACGAATACGCTGACGGTAATCTTCAAGTTGTATGTACGGTAAAATAACAGCGATGCGGTGGGAAATGGGGGAATTGAATGATTGAATTGATGGCTTTGCCGAAGTTGCATTGCGTGGGAAATGGCCAGGGTTGGGGACCTTGGGGTATGTATGGGGGATGTCACATGATACGGTCTGGCGGGCCCAGGTATACGGTCCGAACTTAGAGACCACCTCTAAAGTAATTAGGCAGGTACGGTACACACCAGTCACAGCCACAAACTCAACACGACCGGCAGCGCAACAAAGAGCCCGAGCAGGCAGGAAGTCGCCGCCAGACCCACGGCCCACAGGTCCCAGTTCCTGGCCTTCCATGCAGGCATCCTTGTATCCGCCGTCTGCAGGTGCATTCCTCTCGGCCGGGTAGGCCTGCCGGCAGTGCCAGACACAAATCTCAGGCTGGCAGCACTCTCCTCGCGCCTTCCCTCCCAGTCGACCAACACCTCCTCGATAAGGTCGGCAGCAAGATGCTTCCTGCGCGCCGCGATTTGCGCGATCCTCCGCATTCTTGCCGAACATGCCGCCATCGGCCCATACCGCGCGCCGTCGTCGGCGATGTGCTCAATGGCCGCCTTGATCTGCTCGGCAGAGAGCGCGTCCTTATCCAAGGCCACAGCAACACCCGCGTCGCGCAGCCGCATCGCGTTCTGCAGCTGGTCGAAGTAGACGGCGACCGTGACGAGCGGCACACCGGCGTGGAGCGCCTCGTTGACCGACGCCGGGCCCGCGTGGCTGAGA
This sequence comes from Chaetomidium leptoderma, assembly GCA_033296705.1. Classification (NCBI taxonomy): domain Eukaryota; kingdom Fungi; phylum Ascomycota; class Sordariomycetes; order Sordariales; family Chaetomiaceae; genus Chaetomidium; species Chaetomidium leptoderma. The sequence continues at coordinate 15,414 of MU857144.1, read as the reverse complement.
AATACCACGATCCGGTCGTCGCCCAACAGCGCCGGCTGCGGTGCATGCTCGACAAACAGCACTGAAGGATGGCTATTGGCGAGGAGGCTGGCCACTGTCACCGATATGTCGGATTTCCTTGCACCGCCATTTCTCATTCCAACGACGTGCTCCATCTCATCATGACCATCGACTTCACCGGCGCGACTATCAAACGCCGGTACCACCATCTCTGTCGTTTGGTCGAGCTGGTTTCGTGCCATGGGCCGGATCGCCCAGATGATGCCATCAATAGCCTCAGACCGCAGTGCGTCCAAGACCCCCGCCAGAACCCGGTTCATGACTGACGCCGCGAGAAGAACGTGCGTTCCGAATGAGACGTACAGGACCCGGCGACGCCCGCCCAAGAACTGCTCGTACCTTTTATCGAGTGCCGCAGCTCTGTCCGAAAGGACGGGCCCGATGGCCGCCACATTGGGGGGCAGGTCCTTGGCAGCCTCCAGCCCGAAGAACGAGTTCACGAGGCACAGATAGTCCGGTTTGATGAGCGTCGGCAAGCGCCGCCTGGCCCCAGCCGCGGACCGCATCTTCTGCCGCCAGCCCAAGTAGCGCAGGTAGTGCGGCAGCGATGTGTAGATGGCAACGGCACTGCGGAGGCGCTGCCACATGGTGGCAAACTCGGACGTCAGGATTTCTATCTGCAAGCCCGGCGTGCCTGGAATGTACGGGGCCGGCAGCATCGCCGTGGGCATTTGCGGCCAGTGCATCGCCAGCGGGATATCGTGCTCGGCGCTCATGTCGCGCGCCGCATCGACCCAGTAGTCCGCCAGGATGAAGTCAGGCCTGGTTGCCGGATCTTGCACCAGCTTGGAGAGCCCGCGGTACGCATCCGGCCAGGATGACTCGAGAAAAATGCGCGTATCCATGACGGCGCCCCAGTTAGACATGAGGTCGGTCGTCCAGCTAGACATGCGGATGTAGTTGGCCTCCTCGACATCGGGAGGCACTGAGGGCCCGATGACGTGGAAGCCTGACACGAACGGGCAGTCCTTCACCCAGTGCTCGCGTCCAGAAAGAGTAGCAAAGTCGATGGTGTAGCCCCTGGATGCCAAGATTTTGGCTATCTCGAGCACAGGCGCTGTTGGGAGTTTCCAGTTCTCGGTCAGCTCCGGTCATGTCCAGTCCGCAGCCCGTCAACCCAGGAATGCGCACGTACCGGCGTTTGTGTGTCCGCCGGCCGTCACCACCACCAAGATCCTCTTGGGCCGTGTGTGTCAGGATCCATCATGCCGAACCCTGGAGTCAGGGGGCGAGGGGCTGGAGCTTGACGCTGCCATGGTTTGCACAAACAGTCAGCAGTGGAGCCAGCCGATTTCCTTTTTGTTCCCAAAAGTTAAATTGTTTTGAAGAGTTGCTCTCAACAACCCCTGATGTGGGAGAAGCAAGCAGGCGTTGGCAGGCTCTGTCTGCTGAGAAATTACGCTTTCGAGACTGGCGGGTTATTTATTTATCCCTCAACCAGCGGAAAAGCCCACCCTTCTCGAAGACCCAACCCGGCTATGTCGCCGTGTGTTCGAAGCGAGATTGTTGTGGCAACCCAACTTGCATATGGCGTGGTCGGTCGGCCCCTTGTTTACACTTCCCAACTTCCAACTGCTCCGGGCACACCACACCTCCAACATCCCACTTCACCTCCTTTCCGGAGGCATTTATTTGGGTGTGCTGTGCCGTACAGGATGGAATATCGAATGGTAGGGGCGGCGACTTTCAGCTCATCCGGTCTCCTCGTGCCTTGGGGCTCTCGAACCCGGACGAGGCTGGTTGGCGGCGCGGTCTATTCCCCGGCAGCCCGGTAACAACATGGGCTGAACGTTGGGGTTTGAGCCACTTCTCGTTGGTTACTTGAGATCCCAGATTCGAAGTCCTACCGGATAAGAGATCTTGGAAGGGACTTCTTACATACAACACTCACGCCCGCTTTTCGGCTTCCTCTCTGCCTACCCCAAGGCAAGCCTGTTGTTTGTTCGTTCCTCCAGCCTGTTTTGCACCCCCCTGGATCGAATACTTCTGATCTCCATTCATTTTACCCCTCCCCTTTCTTCCCCACGGCGTCGATTCAAAAGCTCAGACAAGATGGCCTACCTGAACGGAACCAGATGGGATGGGAGCTTGTTTCAGTCACCCCATGACGATGCCGTCATTCCCATCGCCATTGTGGGTATTGCTGCCCGCTTCCCTGGCGATGCCGAGAACCCTAAGAAGCTGTGGGACATGATTTCCGAGGGCAGAAGTGCGCTCTCGGATATCCCGGCCGACCGGTTCAACAGGGATGCTTTCTACCACCCGCACAATGAGCGTCAGGGCACCATCAACGTCCGTAAGGGACACTTCATGAAGCGGGACATTTCGGCTTTCGACGCACCCTTCTTCAGCATGCCCGTCGCTGAGTCCAAGGCCATGGACCCGCAGCAACGCATGGCCCTGGAGTGCACCTACGAGGCCTTGGAGAATGGTAAGAGGGCCATGACCTTGATGCAACAGAACGGACTACAGCTGACTTTCATCATCTTAGCCGGCGTGCGCATGGAGGACGTCCAGGGCTCCAACACGTCGTGCTTCGTCGGATGTTTCACGCGGGACTACAACGACATGCTCTCCTGCGATCGTGAGAATGTGCCCATGTACCACGCCACGGGAACGGGGTCGGCCATCATGTCCAACCGCATCTCGTGGTTCTTCAACATGAAGGGGCCTAGCATCAGTCTCGACACGGCGTGCTCATCGTCCTTGGCCGCCCTGCACCTTGCCTGCCAGAGCCTGCGCACCGGCGAGTCCACCATGGTGGGCCTTTCCCTTTCCTTCTCGAGCTGTCGCATATGAGCCGTCGTATGTACTAGCATGTTACTGACCGACCGTTGCGTCTCCAGTCCGTCGTCGGTGGTACCAACCTCATGTTGCTGCCCGATATCATGGGAGCCATGACCAGACTGCACTTCCTGAGCCCGGACGGGAAGTGCCAGTCATTTGACCACAAGGGCAACGGATATTCTCGTGGTGAAGGTTAGTACTGCTTCCTCCCCCCCCCTTGGCGAGGGAAAGGTCATTACGGCTAATGCGTGGCACTTGGCAGGCGCTGCATTCTGCATCCTGAAGCCGCTTCGTCTGGCCCTGGCGAACGGCGACGTGATTCGCGGCGTCATCCGCAACACGGCTGTTAATCAAGACGGCAACACCCCTGGTATCACGCTGCCTTCAAGCGAGGCGCAGGAGGCTCTCATCCGAAAAGTCTACGCCGAGGCTGGACTGGGTCTCGCCGACACGGCATATGTGGAGGCCCACGGCACAGGGACTCCGGCCGGCGACCCGGCCGAAGCTGCCGCTCTCGGCGCCACATTCGGCAAAGCCAGACTTCCTGGGCAGCCGCTCTACATGGGCTCCATCAAGTCCAACGTGGGCCATCTGGAGGGCGGCTCCGGCCTGGTCCAGGTGATCAAGGCTGTGATGATGCTTGAAAAGGGCCAGATACCCCCATCCATCTGGTACGAGAAGCCGAACCCGCGCATTCCCATGGAGGATTGGAACTTGACAGTGCCCACCGCGCTGATGTCGTGGCCCGTTGGCGGTCTGCGGCGCGTGAGCATCAACTCATTTGGCTACGGCGGTACAAACGCCCACTGCATCCTCGACGATGCCTACCACTACCTGAAGGCGCGACGGCTTCAAGGAAATCACAACGTCCAAAACACTGGCGGCTCATCGCCGGCCTCGACTGCCGACTCGGGCGTGGATGTTGGGCGGGACCTCGATCCCATAGGCCTGGCAAGTATCGAGTCCGGCCTGTCGCTGTGGCAGTCTCCCGACTCGTCGGCGGGCCTGATCCCGTATGGTCATCTGAGTTGCCCCAAGCTCCTCGTCTTTACCTCGCACGAGCAGGCCGGTGTCCACCGCACAGCGCAGCTTTACAGCGAGTACCTTGCCGCCAAGCTAAAGGAGGGCCCGGCCGCCGACGGCCTCGGGGCGAAGAATGACAGCAAGCTCCTGGCGGAATTTGCCCGGACGTTGGCCACGCGCCGCAGTATCTTGCCGTGGAAGTCCTTTGCCATCGCCGGAACATGTATCGAGGCTGCGACGCAACTGGAGAAGCCCGCGGCCGCGCCGCTGCGGTCAGCCAATACCAAGCAACTGCCCAGGATTGGACTGGTGTTTACCGGGCAAGGGGCGCAGTGGCATGCTATGGGCCGCGAGCTGTACTCGCAGCCCATCTTTCGAGAAAGTCTTGAGGCCGCGGGCCGCTTCCTCGCCAAGATCGGAGCCCCGTGGTCGCTGGTCAGCGAAATGTGGCACAACGAAGAGGCCTCCCGTCTTGAGTCGGCCGATCTGAGCCAGCCGATCTGCACCGCCCTCCAGGTCGCCCTGGTAGATCTCCTGCGGCAGTGGAACATCAAGTTCGACGCTGTGGTGGGCCACTCGAGCGGAGAAATTGCCGCTGCCTACGCAAAGGGCGCCCTGACGCGCGAGAACGCGTGGGCCATTGCCTACCACCGGGGCCATCTGTCGAGCTGCATCCGCGGCTTCGCGCCAGGCCTTGACGGCGCTATGCTGGCCACGAATCTGTGCCCCGACGACGCCGAAACGTATATTGCTCGTCTTACCAAGGGCAATGCTGCCGTGGGGTGCATAAACAGCCCCTCGAGTACGACCTTGTCTGGGGACACGGGCGCTATTGACGAACTTGAGAAGCTGATCAAGGCGGATGGGCACTTCGCGCGCAGGCTGCGAGTCGACGTCGCCTACCACTCCCCTCATATGCACATCATTGCCGACCAGTATCGCCGGGCGCTTGGCGACCTGATGCCCCTGCCCGAGGTCGAGGGAGACAGCGGCCCTACTATCCGGATGTTTTCATCGCTGACCGGAAAAGAGATCAAGAACACCGAGTTGGGTCCCCAGTACTGGGTCACCAACATGACAGGACAGGTCAATTTTGCTGGAGCCGTGCTGAGCATGCTGGCTTTCTCGGACGAGAAAGGCGCCGGCAAGGGACGGGCACGCCAGGCAGCGAAGAAGGCCTTTGTGCAGCACATGGTCGAGGTCGGCCCGCACGCAGCACTCAAGGGACCTCTCAAGCAGATCCTCGACCACGACAGCGTCAAGCACCTGGGTGCGTCGGGCATCACATACGACGCCGTGTTGCAGCGCGGCAAAGATGCCTGCGAAACGTCCCTCACGGTGGCGGGACGGCTTTTCCAGTTTGGCCATCCCGTCGACATCAGCAGCGTCAACCGTGACTGGGGCCCGAGCAATATCTCGGATGGCTTCCTCGCCGACCTGCCGCCCTTCAGCTGGAACCACAGCCTAAAGTACTGGTGGACATCTCACATCACCAATGCCCACAGGTTCCGCGAGCACCCACGCAAGGATCTCATCGGGTCGGAGACCCTCGAGCGAGTCGACGACGAGCCGCGGTACCGCAACATTCTCCGCGTGGTCGAGGTGCCATGGGTGCAGGATCACAAAGTGCAAGGCGCGATTCTGTATCCGGCCGCAGGCATGATGATCATGGCCATTGAGGCCATGTGTCAAAAGGCCGACAAAACACGCGAGATTGAGGGCTACGAGCTACGCGATGTGCTCATTGGCAGGGCCATCGTGGTACCGGAGGACGAGGACGGCGTCGAGACCATGCTGTCTATCAAACCCTTCCGCCTCGGCTCCCAGGCGCTCACGGCCGTCTGGCACGAGTTCCGGCTGTACTCGCGCAAGGAGGTGTGGGAGCTCAACTGCTCGGGCCTGATCCGCGTCCAGTACAAGGGGGTCACATTGGCAGCAGCAGCAGCATCGTCTTCTTTATTCGTCGATGAGGAGGCACTCGCAGCACAGGAGCTTACCAGCCGGTACAGGCAGATCCAGGAGAACTGCTCGCGCGCACAGGACTCGCGGCAGTTTTACGAGCATCTGGCGTCCATAGGCCTGCACTACGGGCCCGTCTTCCAGAATCTGGTCGAGATCAACAAGGGCGACTTTCAGAGCGCATGCAAGGTCAGGATACCCGACACCAAAAGCACGATGCCACACGCCTTTGAGTACCCGCACGTCATCCACCCGGCCACGCTAGACAATATCATCCAGCTAGCGCTGCCGGCCTGCTCCGGTATCGATGAGGACATGACGGTCGCCATGGTGCCGACTGCCATCGGGCGCGTATATGTATCTGCGTCGGTACCGACCGAGCCGGGCGTCATTCTTCCCGGCTTCTCGAGTACTGAGCAGACCGACGTGGGCACGCGCGAGGGCTACGTCGTGCTGGGTGACTCGGACAAGTTCGAGAAGCTGCTCGTTGCCTTGGAGGGTGTCAAGACGGCGACGATATCCACCACAGCAGCTGCTGGCGAGGCCGCCGAGTCCCTCCTCAACCTGCGTAAGCTGACGTCCATGTTCAGCTGGAAACCCGACGTGAGCCTGCTGGAGCCGGCGCAGATCAAGGCGCTATGCACCACGGCCGTGGGAGATATTAGGGGCCACGCCGACCGCCGCACGCTCGAGGAGCTCGAGATGGCCTGCCTCATCTACATCAAGCGCGTCATGATGGAGTGCCCGCCCCAAGAGGCCGAAACGTTCACGTGGAACTTCCGGCTCTTCTGGGAATATATGGCGAGGTGCTACGACCTCGGCAGGGAAGGCCGGCTGTGCTACCAGACCCCCGACTGCGACTGGCTCGGCATGACCCTGGACGAGGAAGAAGCCTTGCTAGCGCGTGTGGGCGCTGCTACCACAGACGGTGCGGTGCTTGTCGAGCACGGCGAGCATCTGCCTGCTATCCTGCGCGGCGAGGTGCCACCATTGCAGATCCTGATGCGCGATAACCTCCTGCACAACTTTTACAAGGACGGCATTGACTATGAATCACACTACGCCCAGATGGCCTTCTATGTCGGCCAGCTTGCGCACAAGAACCCCAACATGAAGATTCTGGAGATTGGTGCCGGCACGGGAGGCGCCTCGCTCCCACTTCTCGAGGCCCTGGGCGGTAACCACGGCACGGCCCCGCGGTTCGAGAGCTATACCTTCACTGACATTAGCGCTGCCTACTTTGAGAAGGCGCAAGAGAAGCTGGCGCCATGGCTGCCCTTTATGAAGTTCGCGAAGCTCAACATCGAAGAGGAGCCCCTCGGTCAGGGGCCCTTTGAGGACGCCAGCTATGATCTGATCGTGGCGTCCAATGTGTTGCACGCGACGCGGTTCATCCAGACGACGTTGAAGAACATAAAGACATTGCTGAAGCCGTATGATATTTACTATTCTCTTCTTGGAAACCAGGCCTTGCCTGGTTTTTGATTATTCAGTGCCGACACCCTTGGCTGACATAAAGCAGAAACGGAAAACTTGTCCTCAGCGAGATCACCAACCCAGCGCAAAAGATGCGTTTCCATATGCTTGTCGGCTCTCTCGAGGGCTGGTGGTACGGTAGGGCACCTTTTTTTGTCTGGCCCCTGAACCCGCTTGTCCTAGTTGGAAGTGCTATTATTAACAAGGCATCTTCTTTTTCTTTTCAGGTGAGGAGGATGGCCGCCACTACGGGCCCACGTTGACCATCGACCAATGGCACGGGGAGATGCTAAAGGCCGGGTTTGACGGCGTCGAGGTTGACTTTGGGAACTTTGACGACGAGCGCGACCTCTCTCTGTCCGTCATGGTGACCAGCCCGACGGCGCCGCAGATTCCGGCGCCCCCCAAGACAACACTGATGATCCTCCCCGCCAGCCCCGAACCGGACGTGCGCGCCTTTGCCGACAAGATGGGCGCCCGGCTGCGGGCTTCTGGGTCCTCCAGCGTCGTGATTCTGACGCTGCCGGAGGTGGCCGGCCTAGGGGGCAGCACGCTGGGCGACGATGACTTCACGTCGTGTCTGCTTCTGCTGGACGCGCAGCGGCACGAGGCCTTCCTGCCCAACGTCTGCGAAGACGACTGGGCCGCCCTGAAGCAGCTCATGCTCCAGCGCACGTGGGACATGACTTACGTGACACGGGGTGGCACGGTGCGCAGCGAAAACCCGTCGGCCAACATGATGACGGGCTTGGCGCGGAGCATCCGCGCCGAGACACCCACCCTAGGGCTTGCCACGCTGGACCTGGACTACAACAAACCGCTTGACAGCGACGACACTGTTCTCGGGGCCTACAAGGCCTTCGTCACGGCATGCGCCTCGCGTGACTCCCCCCGCCCGGACTGGGAGTACGCCGTGCGGGACGGAATGCCCATGGTGCAGCGTATTGTCCTCAACAAGGGCGTGAACGATCTGTGTCTGCGGCAGAGCGTGCTTCCAAAACCCGAGCCGGGCGCCTTCAGGCAGCCCGGCAGGCCTCTCAAGCTCGAGGTTGGCACGTCTGGCAGGCTTGACACTCTGCGGTTCAACGATGACCCGGCAGTTGCCGAGGGAATACCACTGCGCGACCGAGAGGTCGAGATCGAGATCAAGGCGGCGGGCCTCAACTTCAAGGATGTCATGGTGGCTGCAGGCCAGCTGTCGCAGCCCGCGCTCGGACTTGACGCCAGCGGCGTCGTTTCGCGCGTTGGCAACAGAGTCACGACGGTAAGGGCTGGCGATGCCGTCATGACGTGGAAGCTCGGTACGTTCGGCAACCTTTCTCGCGCCCACGAGGCCATGGTGCAACCGATCCCCGCAGACATGGACTTTGTGACTGCGGCGTCCCTCCCCATGGTCTACAGCACTGCCCACTACGCTCTCTCGCGCGCGGCCCGGTTGCGCAAGGGAGAGAGCCTGCTCATCCACAGCGCTGCAGGCGGCGTTGGCCAGGCGGCAATCGTGTTGGCGCAGCACATCGGGGCCGAGCTGTTTGTGACGGTCTCGTCCGAAGCCAAGAAGAGGCTGTTGGTGGACCAGTACCACATCCCGGAGGACCACATCTTCAACAGCCGGGATATGACGTTTGTCAATGGCATCAAGCGCCTCACCGGGGGCCGGGGCGTCGACGTAGTGCTCAACTCGCTCGCCGGCGAGGCCCTCCGGTGCACGTGGCGATGCATCGCCCGCTTCGGCCGCTTCGTCGAGATGGGCCAGAAGGACATGGTCGGCAACACTGGCCTCGACATGGCGCCCTTCCTACGCAACACATCCTTTCACGCCATCAACCTGTTGGATCTGCTGCATCACGACGTCCCCGCCGCGGCAGCCGTCTTTGCCGAGGTGGCCGACCTGTTGCGCCAGGGAATCGCGAAACCAATCACGCCTATTACGTCCATGCCCTTCTCCAGCGCCGAGCAGGCCTTCCGCATCATGCAGACCGGCAAGCACCTGGGCAAGATCGTGCTCGAGGCTGCCGACGACGACACCGTTTCGGTGATCCCTCGGGCCCTGCGGCCGGCCAAGTTCGCGCCCGAGGTCACATATGTGCTCGCAGGCGGCAGCGGCGGCCTAGGACGGTGTATTGCCGAGTGGATGGTCCGGTGTGGCGCGCGCAACATCCTGCTGCTGTCGCGGTCGGGCACAGCCAAGGCGAGCGTGCGCCATCTGCTCGCCCGCCTCGCCAAGCAGGGTGTCAGGGCGGCGGCTCCGCCCTGCGATGTGGGGGACAGGGAGAATCTCGGTCGCGTGCTGGAGCAGTATGCGGCCGAGGGTTGGCCCGAGATCCGTGGTGCGATCCAGGGCGCCATGGTTCTTCGCGATGCGGTACGTCCTAGTTTGTTTTGGGCAAAAACATTCCGATACTGACCTGAGTCCATTTTCAAATCTTGCAGACCTACCAAAACATGACCAGGGACCAGTTCCTCGGCGCCACACGGGCCAAGGTCCAGGGCAGCTGGAACCTGCACGAACTGTTGCCCCCAGACCTCGACTTCTTCGTGCTGCTCTCCTCGGCTGCCGGCATCGCCGGCTCGCGCGGTCAGGGTAACTACTCGGCTGGCAACTCTTACCAAGATGCACTTGCCCACTACCGCCACGCGAGGGGGCTCAGAGCCTGCTCCATCGACGTCGGCATGGTGCTCGGGGTGGGCTTCCTGGCCGAGGAGACCACCGAGGAGCGCGTGCACGAGAACACCAAGTCGTGGAGCCTCGTCGGTATCCGCGAGCCCGAGTTCCTCGGTATTCTGCAGGCCGCCATCACGGGGGTGAGTGTCCCCGGTGCGCCGCGTGTTCCGCCGCAACTTATTACCGGCCTCGGCACCGGCGGCATGATGGCCCAGGGCGGCGAGAAGTACCCCTGGTGGTTCAACGACATGAAATTTTCCCACATCCGCCAGGTGGACACTTATCAGGTTGCCTCCTCTGAGGACAAGAATGCCGACGCGGTACAGCTTCAGGCTCTCCTGCAGCAGGCGACTAGTCTCGACCACGCGAGCGACATTGTCGCTGCCGCGCTGGTTAAGAAGCTGGCCAAGTCAATGATGGTATCGGTTGGTAAGTTCAAGCTTTCTATCACCCCTATTAGTACTACATTATTTCAGGGAAACGGAGAACTTGCTCACTCACGCCGTCGTGCTTTCTAAACAGAGGACATTGAGGCGTCCAGGCCCGTCAGCAGCTATGGCGTCGACAGCCTGCTGGCCGTCGAGCTCCGGGCGTGAATCTACTCCGAGGTGCGGGCCGACATCTCGGTATTTGATATCCTCAGCAACATCGCCATCTCGTCACTATCACGGAAGATCATCTCTGTTTCCAAGGCGGTGCCGGCGTCCATTTTAGCGAGTGAATGATGGATAAGCTTCTCTTTTCCCACACGGTTTTGTAATCTTTGTTGAAGTCTTTCTCTTTCAATTACCTCACTGGGGTACTAGTAGTTATCAGCGAACTTGTCTTTGATCACACCGCAGGGAGTAGGGATGAGAGGGAGCAAAGCGCCTTGATATCCCTACGTCGAGCGGTAGGACTAGCGCTAGCTACTAGTATATATATATATAAGACAGCAGGGCTTAATTATATACTTTTGTAATGCTGATACCTGAGCTGATTAGTATGTGGCTGGAATTGGGCCGCAAGAGCCTTGACGGTCCTTCGCATATAAATCGCCGACGCCGTGTACTCGGCATGCATGAAAACAGAGTTGCAACGGTTGACTGGTTATCGCGTACATGTACAAGCACCGGTGCTTGGTGGAAGGAAAAGTGGTCGAGACTCCACAACTGTCCGTTTTTACAACAAGATATAATAAAACCACAACCCAACCAACCCCCATAACCTCGTCAAATATTATTATCCCCATAGCCCCACCGTTTGGCCATTACCCCTTTTACTCCCGCCCCTCCCCCTTCCCCTTCCCAAACCCAAGCAACCCCCCCTTAACGGCCCCCGCAGCCTGCTGCCCCCCGGCCACGACCCCTCCGGCCACCGCATCCCCCGCGTTCCCTACTACAGGGACCTCGCTAGTACTACTAGTAGCAGGCACATAGCCGCCCTGCTCGTCTCGGCCCTGGCGCTCCACCCTGTTCATGCCCTCGCGCGAGGCGAGGTCGCCGAGGGGCCGCGCCAGTCCGTCTTGGCCGACTTGGCCTGCGACGAGGTCGTTGACGCCGTCTTGGAGGGTGTTTACTTGGGTGATGGAGGTGACTTTGGTTTTGTTTAAGTTTTCTGGGAGAGGTGGGGGCGGTTAGGATTGGATGGATGGATGGATGGATGGGTTATTGGGAAGAGAGAGGCGGGGGGAACTTACCACGCGCGGTGTAGCTTGCTTTGTTGTCGCGGGTGAAGTAGCGGAGGTAGAGGTCTTCGAGCCAGGGGACCCAGTTGTTGTATTGTTTGTTGTATTGGTCTTTGGTCCACTCCATTTTGCCGAGATGATATAGATGTTGATGTGATGTGTAATTCACGGGTTAATACTAGATGTTGTTGTTCTGTTACAATAGAGATCAAGTGTGAATGGTAGAAGACGGGATGGCTTCATTCACTTGGGCTATGGATCCCACTTTATCCTCGACCTAGCCTATGATGCAAGCCGAAAACAAGACATCGACGCACGTAAAGAGGTGTGGCTGCTTGGTGTGGGTGGCGGAAATCGGAAATGCGACGTCATGGGTGTTAGTCCAAGTTCCCGGTTTTGGACAACTAAAGGGTCGCCAACCTATGGCGTGTAAGCGCCCATACACAAGCCACAGGTCGTATGTTTAGAACGACAATCAATGCAATCTTGCATTCGGCCTTTCCTCGCTGGGTAATTAATTAGAAAGCGTCGCCATTTGGTAACAGTGCGAGGTGTCCTCGGGTGTGGTTTCATCCCAGCTCAATTATTCCGTTTCGACCTTGAATCTGAAAGCCTGGGGCTGAAATGACGCTAGTTAACGGCAAAATCCGTGGTGGTGGTCATATTATGCCTCGTGGTAGTCTTGTGCACTGCCTTGTTCCCCGTCAGCCTTGTTTGACCTAATACGTCTTCACCGACTTCACTGCCCCATTTTCCCCCAGCATAAGATTGCCCAAGACCCCACCTGCTCAACTTTACATGCAGACATCCTAACATTCAGAAAGTATAACCCAAGGAGTCTCTGACTCTCTGTTAGTTGCCATGTCGGCTAGTATGATCAACATCGACTTCGGCACCCGCAGGGGTTGGGGGGAGGCTTTAACCGAGGAGACGCCATTTGTAAGTATTGCAGAGAGTCGTCCCGTTGCAGATGCTTTGGTAGTGTACATTGCTGACTCTTCTACTGGTTCCTGATTCGCTCTGTACTCAATGTCTCGCTGCGCTGGACGTGTTGGACTACAAGACCAAGGTTCTCAAGTTGGGCCTTTCTCAAGATTCCAACGGCTGCCGCCTCTGTGGATTACTGCTCGCTAGGTTCCGAGCGACTGCAGCTGCGTCGGTTATCGAGATTGAGTATTGCATGGTTCCCCGATATGGTTATTTCATCAGGGTTTTTGATATTGTGTTCTGTACAGTCGGAGCAAAAAAGGATTGGAGGACAAATGTTGTGAGGCTGGGGATACAAAAGGCAAAGGTGGATCGGGGTCAGTCGCAACTGGTCTCAATTCTTTGCGAATAGGATGCTAACTATCACAGACACTGACGGCGATCACCCACCCATGGTCTGCTTCCAGTTGGAATCGAAAATAAGTCCATCCACGGATTCGGAAAGCAGTATGGCCCAGGTTGCGAAGTGGTTCGAGGCATGCTGTGAAGAACATGAGAGGTGCAAGCCAGAGACTTCTCCGACACCATTCGTGCCGAGCCGACTTCTCGAGATCTCAGGCTCAGATGAAAGCACCATGAGGATCCGTTTGCGGGAACGACCAACCTTGCCGGTTGAAGTTCGGTATGCCACATTTTAAGTCATTGCTGGGGTTCAGTAATGCCCTTCAAACTCAAGCATGAGCTACTGAAATTATGCCTGAACGGCATCTCGCTGGATGAGATATCTCGCGTGTTTCGAGATGCAATACGAGACTATCTGGCTGGGTTATGGAGGAAGGATTTGGAACATCAGTTGTTGTGGAAAGTCACTCAACCGCGTCCAGCGCCTGAAAAGGGTCATACCCGTGGCCCTTCTTGGACCTGGGCGTCGGTCGATGGCGCGGTTGATATCCCAGAGTGGGGAGGGTATTTCTGCAACGGGTAGGTATCCGGTTGATATTATGATCAGCATGTTCAAAGGGCTAACTTGGTCTAATCAGGATTGCCGGGGATATTACCTGGATGGCAAAAGTTGATGATGTGAGCGTCCAACTAGCAGAGACTGGAAAATATGGCCAAGCACAATCCGGAATCCTGACCTTGACTGGCCGTCTGGGTGTTCTCAGAATTGTCAAAAACGAGCCTGAAAACTCAGCCAACGACCGAGACAACCAAGATCATGATGCAAACGGAAGCCCGGAGAGCAAAAGGCCGTGGATCGTGGCTTCCTGGGACACGCAAGAGCTCGCAGAGAAATTCGGCACATCAGGGCTACGCACTTATGTACAACACCACTCGACCTACGGCACTGGAAAGGGTGCAAGACACAGCAGCATGCACCCTCTCGACATTTTCTTCGTACCCGTCAGAGTGATGGACGCCGACCCTGACGGATACGACTATGAGCAGCCAATGTTGACAGGATTGCTCCTCTTGCCCACCGGAAACAAAAAAGGCATGTTCCGAAGAGTCGGACAGTTTGAACTGTCAGGGCACTGGATCCGTCCACACGAAGAAGCTTTTGAGTCTCTCTCGAAATCGACGGTGCTGTTGGACAGCAGGTTGTACGTTTCGAAGCATAAGCGTGGGCAGTATACCATCTGTATGGTGTAGAGGGTGCTTCCTTGAATGCGATGTTGTGAAAGAAGGGGTTCAGCTTGAGATATTTCGAGGTCGAGCTAGACGATGAGCTGCTGCTCGAGGTTGAGCAGCCAGTGGTTGCGATGACTCGGGCACCTCAAAAGGTTCCAAGGCAATGAAGGGGACGTTGAGTGGTAGCCGGACAACAATATTTGGAAGGACAGCTGTGGCAGCGTGGGTCAACCAACGAGTGGTGGCCCTCGGAAATCAATCAGATCCATACAGGCATGAATAGAATAATTATTTTACGCAATGAAAGGGGGGGATTTGAAAAAAACGAATCGAATCATTTGACGGCTGAGATCAATATACTCTGGAGACTGCTGTTGTTCTAATCTCGGCCTTCAAGGTTCACGGGCGAAGCTGACCACAAAAGGGAGACCCGCTAGCGGCCGGAACTTACTCAGAAGTTTAATTTAGTAATACAGTTACTATTAGAGGACGAGGAACACATGGATTTACCTCCTTCCCAACGATATGAGGGGGTTGTCTGTCCCACCTTTTCATCATCAAACGAACAATGCACACACACAACCTTCCCGATCCTGACATTCAACCTTCACCGCTTTCCCTTGATACATTCCACCCTCCCTTCTAATTACTGCTAAACCCAAACACAACTAGCCCAAATCGGCCGATTCAACAAGTGGTATCCTAATCAATACAATGTACACATATCCGAAAAACCACCCCCAGCTCTCTCTGTACACAAACAGCCAGCCAGCATACACAAAATCCATCCCATCACCAAGCCAAACCATATTACGCCAGGGTCTGGCTTGGGACACCCGTTTGAGAAACAACCCCCCCTCCCGTTGGAACGGCGCCGATTATGTTTAAAAACATACCCTCACCCCCCGACCGGTCAAGGACAGTCCATCCTCAACCCATCACCCCCAGCAGCAGGCTGAATATTCGCAGCAGGCTGCAACCCCCCCGCCACCTGCAGCCCGCCCTGATCATCCTCCTCCCCCTCCTCATAAATCTTCTCCTCCACAATCTCCCCGGGACCCCTCACAATCGGACTAAACACATCCACCTCCTCGACCTCCTCATACCCGCCAGGCCTACCACGATTGGCGTCCCCCCCCTCCTCCTCCTCCTCCTCCTCCTCATCCACCTCCTGAATCGCCATCTCCCCACTCCGCCTACCCAGCCCACTCGCACCAGCACT